>CM076721.1:660270-806145 GCA_038501795.1 Pseudopleuronectes americanus
GAGTCATCAAAGTCGTTTGGATTCATCCTCTGGGCAATTTATCCATTAGCTGTGAAGACAAGTCACTGAAAACTGAACATTCACTTCAACAATGATGCTGGAGTCTGTCACCAAAGAAGGATTCATCCTGTGGGGACCATGAACAGTTGAATGAACGTCTATTCAAATCCATCCTGCAGCTGTTGAGATGTTTCCATCGGGACTCAGGTGATTTCCAGACGTTGGTCTAAACAGCAGGATGTTTTTGGACTGCGCTGTACAATGCAGCTGGATCCTCTCCAGTGTCCCGACCTCTGGTTCTGAAAGGAGATAAAACAAATAGATGATCAGGAGGTCATGGAGACGTAGCATTAAAGGAGACATGTTGAGTTTCAAAGTTCTGCAAAGTTAAAAAGCCCAAAGTCTGAGCTCCTCTCCTGGTAAAACGAGCTCCTCTGCCCCACAGAAAACATGAAGCTCCTGAAACACCTCACCAGTCGTCCTGCAGTACCTCTGCATCATCGGCAGAAGCCAGGGCTGTAGCAAACGTAGCATAAGCAGTATTTAAACGTAAACAGTGGTGTGTTGAACACATTGTGTTACGAAGTGTTGCATCAATATTAGCGGAGGAGGTTATTCTTTCTGTTCTCGTGAAAAACATCTTGGAGGTAGATGATGTGAGTTACAATTAGGGCTGTGAAATGATTAAAAATTTTAATCAGATTAATAACAGGTTTCTATGGATTAATCAGTATTAATCACATTACCAATTTTCTTGGTATATTTTGTGAGAACAAAAAAGATTTATGACAACAGACAGATATATACATTTAACATAGTTTCTTTTTTTATTCATAAATAAACAAAACAATGGTGCTGCAACTCAGCTGTTCTTTAGCAGTTCTCTTTTCTATTCCATATGGAACATTCATCCTAAACAGAATTTGGGCTTCTTAGCCATTGTATGGGTTAATAAAACTTTTTTCTTTTCTTTTTAAATCAAACAGAAATTATTTAGGCCTCTTAGCCATTGTTTTTATAGTATGGTTGAACATTTTTCTATTTTTTGTCAAACAACCATTCATCACACCATGACACAATGTAATGCCCCTAAAGGCCCTCTTAGCTAGTCTTCCTTCAGCCAGTTGGTGAGGCAAACTAACTTCTTCACATTCTCTGACGGTAAAGCTGACGCTTCTTTTGCACAATGTGTCCTGTGAGTGAAGCTGGTTTGGCGGATTCCACTTGAACGCCCCTCGCCTACCAACTCATGCTCCGCATTGAAGAGGGACTTTACGCGGCTTTGCTACGGTGCAACAATAACGTCTTCCCGCAGAGTGTGCATATCACCTTGGTTTTATTGAATGTTCCATCTTTGTTTTTTTTGGAGCACTATCTTCCCATCCAGAAGGTGATGTTTGTTTGTTTGAATAGCAGCTGCCGTCTGACTGCATTAGAGCGGTGACTATTGCAGAGTGGGCGGAAATGTGGGTAAATTGGAAGGTCCTTCTGTGCATGCGTTAAATACGTTAAAAAAATGAACGAATTAATCCTGTAATTTAATCATAACGCGTTAACGCGTTATTTTTCACAGCTCTAGTTACAATACGTGTTGAATGCTTCAATACAGGCTGAATGTCACAGTCTCTGCTTCCGTCGTCTGGAACAGCAGCTTCTAACACCAGCATCTGGAGAGAACTTTAGAATCCATTGTGTCACTGCCTCTTTAAAACATTCGCTGCTGATTGGGGAACACCTCTGACACACCCACCAGACGAGAGCCTGCAGCACACGGGTTCAAACAAACATGTCCTTCACCACGGAAACGCTAGTTAAATTATAAGAAATGATTTGAGATTGAATGTGTCCCTCGTAAAGTGAGAGTGGAGGATTTCCTACAAGCACAGGAAGTGGTTAACCAATCACAGCAGAGTAGGCTGGCTGGCCAATCAGAGCAGACTGGGCTTTATCAAGAGGGGGGCCTTAAAGAGACATGAGCTAAACCCAAGTGTTTGAGACAGAGGCTGAAAAGAGGAGCTGCAGCAATAGACAGTCTGAGGAAATTGATGTTTTCTGAACATTAAACATTTTAAAGTCACAACACTAATTAAAATTATCAAACTGAATACGAGCAGAATATTTCTCCTTTCACAAATACACATTTTTAAACAAAACTAGGAAATGAAAGTGTAAAAACAAATGACTTCTATAGGATAAATCTCTGTTTATTGTGTTTTGTGGTGTTAGTGAGGATAATGGTCCTGAATGAAGAGCTGCTCACCTCGAGGCAGATCTGTTAAAGTTGACAGAAGCGTACGCAACCTCCTCCGCCTCCTTGTGTTCGCTGGGTTCAGCTGATCTGACGTTGGAGTTGACGTGATTCCTCTGACTCTTCTTGAAGTGGACACTGGCATAGTTGAGGTCACAGTTTTCCTCAGACTGATTGTGTAGACGCTGCAAACAAAAATTTGCTTTTGAGTCTTGTACATGTGGCAGAATGGACAACGTTAGAGTCCAACTATAGCAGCTATTGATTTATTTAAACCGTCTACTTCTACACCAGACGTGTTTCAAGTACAGAAAACATGAGGTTCTAGTAAAAACCAAAAGGAGGGGAGGTCTTCAGTTTGAATTCCAAACATTAAAACTACAAATTTCTCACTTAGTGTGTCTGTGAGCCACTTGTGTGTGAGCTTTCACAACGGTTGTGTCCAGATATGACTACATCAGGGAGGTGGATGTTCACGTTCTGCAGCAAAGTTTGGACAAAACAAGTTGTGTAACATCATTTAATTAGAGGTTGAGCTACACACAATATAATCCCTGGACCCCAAAACTATCTGTCAGCAAATCATTGATAAAAACTCTTTGAGGACTATATTTTGGGTGTATAGTGTGTAACATGTAATTGTATAACACTTTAACACAACTGCAGGTCTACAGACCAGGAGCCACTTAAAAAAATAAAAGTTAGGCTCACAGAAACTAAAAGAAGCGAGAAGGAGGGGGGGATAGGCCACACCCCCTTAACTCCCTTCTCTCTCTCAGTCTTGTTCCGACCAGCAACGAGTACACCACTCTCCGTCTCGTGATGCACCACGCCCTAGTCAGCGACACTCAATGCCACACAGCATTATCTCTCCAAACTCGTAACACAATCACCTCAAATTTTACGTCAAAGGGAAACATACTCACTAAATACAGATATGAAACATCACGACTGCTCTGTGGATCAACCTTTAATTATAGAGCTGCATCCACTCGCAGCCAACACTGACTTTATTTGTCCCAACGACACAGACTACGAACAGCAGTCTCACACACACTGAGTCTCAGACAGAACAACGCACAATCAACATATTACATAGCGACACCCAATGGTGATCTGCTCCACATTACAGTTCTCCACACTAGAGATATCTGAACCAATCAATACAATCTTTCACAAAGTTCCACAAGATTTAAAGCAGCACATTTTACAAATCAACAAATTTAGAGCAGCATCAAGTGTCATAGTTCAACAAAAACTGTTGAACAAACCGCACAGCACAGAAAATTATAACACTCAGCAATTTACTTCAATGGATAGATGACCAGAAGGAAATTCAAACACCAGATGATTGTTTTTACAATTATGACTGTGATTTTAATAACTAGTTTTTAATCTTCACATGACAGAGAAAAGGGTTTGACGTGAGAAGTAGTGGCGTTTGAAAGGATTGAAGCTGAACTGTGTGTCTCACCTGCTCACTGTGGTCAAGTCTGTCCCCAGGATCAGCAGATTGATGAGAGTTTCTCTTTTTTTTTCTGGTCAATTCAACCAAATAAAAGAAACAATATACATAATAATGGAATTGATTTGATTTAACAGGACAGATTTTCAGGAATACTTCGTACAAAGCTTTGGTGGAACAGATTTTCTCACCTGATCAGTACGAACACGGAGAGGAGAGTCACAGCGAGGAAAACTGCAGCAGCTGATCCAATGAGTGCTGATGCAGGTAACACTATGATAGAATAAGTTTTACTTCATCATTTCACGAAATCGCAATACTTAAAGGTGCAGGACGAAACATTTACAAAACAACTTTTTGTCATGTTTGCTATACCTGTCTCGATGTTCTTACGTTTCTAATAAAACGTGTGAAGAGTTCTGAGTTCTCAGAGTGGCCTGCTTGTGGGCGTCTTTCTTAGAACGTTAATGAGCCACTGCTCCCCCTGCTGGGAGGTGTATGTGTGACATGTGCACGGGAGCAGAGTTTTGTTTTCACCACTGTCTGTCTGCTGAGAACTGTTTGCTTGTCACGTGAATGTGCACAGTGAAGGAAGGAAAAAGACCCATATCTGCACATTTAAAATGTAAACGACAAAGAATGGCTAAAGTCAATACACAACTCCAGAACCTTTCAAAGGTGTTAGGACCTCACATGACTCACCTGCTCCAACAGTCAGATGTAAGGTGGTGTTACTACGTCCGTGTGTGTTCTGGGCCTCACACTGATACTTTCCACCATGTTCAGCTGTGATATTAGTGATGGTGAAGATTTGTCCTGATGCTGTTGGTGAGTCCTCGTCCTCCTTGTACCAGGTGTAGTTAGCTGCTGGGTTAGCATCACTGCTGCAGGTCAGAGTCACCGAGCTGCCCTCCATGATCTCACCAGAGGGACTCACTGACACAGAGGGAGGCTTTGGAGCATCTGGTGTAAAACATGCAAGATCATGAAATCAACTCAGAAATATTCATTAACCAAAGTAAAGAACTTTTCAATCCCTGGTTTTGATAAGTGCTTCTTAAATATAGATGATCATTATTAACCCGGGGCGCCAGCACAGCCAGAAGCAGGTACTGAGGGTTTTGTTTTCAGCTCGTTTGTGTGAATGTACAAAATAACTCAACACATGAACCAAACTTACTGAATATTAAAGTGAATATTAACTTTTCAGCTGATCGGGCAAAGGTCAGAGGTCAAGATGAGCAAAGATTTGATCCAAAAGACACATTTTCCAAGATATTTCCACAAATAGCAGAGAGACTAAATCATATACTGATCCATTATTCCCCATCATATAATGATAGATGACTTATAAGTAATGTCATAAAGAAGTTAGAGATTTACATCATGCATCCTTAAAACTTCCTTTCTGCTGTATTCCTGCCTCTAATAGGACTATAGAGACGACCTGAAGATTATATACATTGAAAAATAATCTATGATCATATGATGGGAATGTCGTCACTATGAGTTAAGAAAATGACGTCATATAATGTAGCTATGCAACAACAGATGTTTTCACCCCAGTCCGTTTGTTTGTTGGTTGTTGATTTTAAGAAACATTACACAAAAACTACTGAGTCGATCATCATGAAACTTGGAGGTAGGATGAGGAACGGGTCAGGGAAGAACTCAATAAAGTTTGGTGTGAATCCAGATAAGGGGGCGGACCCAGGAACCTTCTGTAGGATTGTGGGACAGTGCTGGGTTTCATGGACATGTGGATGTTTTCTACTCACACTGGACGTCTAAGTGTAGAGACGTGGAGTTGATCCGTCCGTACTGATTCTCAGACTTGCAGGAGTAGACCCCGCTGTCCCCAGAGCTGATGGAGGAGAGATGATAAACACCCTCTGGTCCTTGAAGCAGAGTTCGGTTCTCCTTGTACCAGGTGTAGTTAGCTGCTGGGTTAGCATCACTGCTGCAGGTCAGAGTCACCGAGCTGCCCTCCATGATCTCACCAGAGGGACTCACTGACACAGAGGAGGACTGTGGAGCATCTGGATTTACATGGATTTTAATGGATTTGAAGAATGTTGCAGCCTCTGGAATTTTGAAGATGTGCAAAACCTCTCGGCTTTTGAAAAATATTTACTCACATTTCACATTTATTAAGACTCGTTTAGACGCTGTGTTCCCCAGCTCATTCTCAGCTGTGCAGTAATACTCTCCAGAGTCTGATGACCGGATGGAGCTGAGGACAAATTGTGTCTTTTCACTGAGACGTTGAACTTGTTTATCTCCACTTCTCTTGTACCAGGTGTATTTAGCTGCTGGGTTAGCATCACTGCTGCAGGTCAGAGTCACTGAGCTGCCCTCCATGATCTCACCAGAGGGACTCACTGACACAGAGGGAGGCTTTGGAGCGTCTGAAGGAGAGTTTATATTAACACACAGGATGAGAATACAATCAATACACTGTCTGTATTATTTGTTAATAGTTTAAATTTATATTGTTTCCACATTATTGTAGCTTCATGAGGAGGAGTAAACTCACCCAATGTAGGAGAAGGGAAACGCTCCTGTCCTTCTATAGCACAGTGATAGCTGTCTTCAGCATTAAAGTGTCGGAGGTGAAAGTATTTTTTTCGTCCAACAGGTTTATTGTTATTGTACCAAACGTAGGAAAGATGATCAGGGAGCTGACACCTGCTGTGACAGGTCAGCTCTGTCCAGGTAGAAGATGGATTGGCTGTTGATCTCCTCACATGTACCTGGAGCTGAGGGTCTATGAACAAACATGTGATTTTATTTCAACATACACACTAACATTTCAAACTGACTCTAATGAAAATGTTACCTGTGACAGACAGAGTGACTCCAGGTGAACCAGTTAATCTCCCTCCACGCAGGTTTGTTGTGAACCTGAACTTGTACACAGCTGAGTCGCTCTCTCTCAGGTTAGAGATTCTCAGAGTGCACTTGTTGTTTCCACAGAGATTCTCCACACGACCTGAATACTCTGGATCAGTCCTTAGATCAACGTGAATCCCATTACTCTCTTTAATGAACCAGAAAGTTTCCTGAACTGTAGTATCAAGGTGATTCAACCTGGATGGGTATGTGTAGGTACAGTTAATGTCCACTGTTGATCCTCTGAAGGCACAGATCTCAGTAGAAGTGTAACTCACATCCCAGCCATTCTGACTCACCACTGTAACACAGAGCACATCAGAGAATCAGAAGATGAACTTATACATTTAAAAAACATTTTAAAAAAAACCTCAGAGTTTTCATGAAGGAATAACCTCGCGATTGAACTATCCTGTAAACAGGTTTAATTCTGCTCTAAAGTTGGGCATTTTTACATTGGAGTCAATGGGAATTTATGTTTCTTGCGTAGCGGCCACCCAGTGAAGTGCAGCTTTTTTCACTTGTGTTGGCCTCATCGCTCAGCCCAGGATGTTGCCCCTTGGATAAAACGAGCTCCTCTGCCCCACAGAAAACATGAAACACCTCACCAGTAGTCCCGCTCACACCTCTGCATCAGCCAGGGCTGTAGCAAACGTAAACAGTGGTACGTTGAACACATTGTGTTACGAAGTGTTGCATCAATGTTAGAGGAGGAGGTCATTCTTGGCGTTCGTGGAAAACATCTCGGAAGTAGATGATGTGAGTTAAAATACGTGTTGAATGCTTCAATACAGACTGAATGTCACAGTCTCTGCTTCCGTCGTCTGGAACAGCAGCTTCTAACACCAGCATCTTTTTTATACATTTAAAAAACTAACTCCTTGTATTTTCTCTGGTGAATCACCAGTCGGCAGGTTTTCATTTTAAGATGATGACGATGCCAAGATGAGGAAACTTTCAGTTCACATAAAACACAGTGAAGTTCCCTTTAGACTTCAGAGTGAGGGAGAAACACACTGTTGGAGGTGAGGAACATGAGGGACCTTGTATAAGTTCCTCTTATAATGGAGCAAACTGGTCAATATGGAGGAAATGATCTGTGTCTTTTATGCAGAGTCGACCAAAGATGGACGACACGTCTCCACTTCCTCCCACTCTCCAGAAATGAAGCCAAAATATCCTGGATACCAACGCTGCCATCTTTCACATTTGGAACCACAGTCTGCACAGTAGTGATCCGGAGATGGAGCCACAGTATCAAGGTCCCGCCCATACATGAGCTCGACCAATCCTGAGTCTGCATCAGCTGTCAATCATGAAGTTTAATCTAATATTAATTTCATCAAATCACTAATTAAAACCAAACTTATGAGAAACATGAACAATATAGTGTGATAAGAACGACCTAAAATGACAGAAACCATCTTTGAGAAAAATTATTTGACTTTTTAGATTGGTCCATGTCCTTCCCACTAACATGGAGGAGACAGGATGTATGTTCTATACTGCAGCCAGCCACCAGGGGGCGATCACAACGCTTTGGCTTCACTTCTGGGGAGCAGTCATGTCTTCCATCTATATTTACACAAGTAGAATACTAGTACTAGTACTACACTAGTTTTTCAGTACTGACAGTAGTATCCCAAGAGTTCAATGTGCCCATGCAGAGAAAAGTATTTAAAGACACGTGAAGTTATGGTACAATGCATTATCTCAAATACTCCAGCAGATGGTGCTGTTAGTGAAATACTGTAGATTAAACTCACACATTGAAGGAGAGCGGAAATCCTCGAGTCCTTTAACAGCACAGGAAACACTGGTTGTATGAGGAAAATAACTTGAATAAGATGCTCCTTCCTTCATCTTCTGTTGATTCTTGTACCAGACGTAGTTCAGATGATCAGGAAGACGACAACTGCTCTGACACCTGAGCTCTGCCCAGTTATAAGAGTCATACGTCACTGATCTGCTCACCTGCACATGCAAATCTGTGTGTGAGAATAAGGAATTCATTTAAGTCCAAACTGACAACACACACATGCATATAAAAGTGCACACACACACTCAAGTGAACCAAACAAGATGTAGGAAATAAATGAATGAATGTTCAGATGTAAATGTTACCAGTGACAGACAGAGTGACTCCAGCTGAACCAGTTAAACTCCCAGTAGGTTGGTTTGTTGTGAACCTGAACTTGTACACAGCTGAGTCTCTCTCTCTCAGGTTAGAGATTCTCAGAGTGCACTTGTTGTTTCCACAGAGATTCTCCACACGACCTGAATACTCTGGATCAGTCCTTAGATCAACGTGAATCCCATTACTCTCTTTAATGAACCAGAAAGTTTCCTGAACTGTAGTATCATGGTTATTAACTGTGGATGGGTATGTGTAGGTACAGGTAATGTCCACTGTTGATCCTCTGACGGCACAGATCTCAGTAGAAGTGTAACTCACATCCCAGCCATTCTCACACTGTACCACTGTAACACAGAGAATCAGATTCATAACCACTCCAGAGAACACTTAGTTTACTTTTTACTTTCTGTAGAAAAGAAACACATTTCCATGAGCAGCATTCCATAGCATTTCAACTAATGACTCCACACACTGATGACAAGTCCTGCATCGAGAGGAGAGGAACTTAGTCATGATGATAATAATCATAATCATAATAAGAATTATATCTTTTAGACTCTGTAATATTTTGAGCTCTAGATAGAAACTTTTAAACAAATGAACAACTTAGTACCAATGATAATTCCTTCATTTATTTCTTTCTGCATCACTTTACAGAGGATGATCTGAAAATGAATGAATGGTTCATTTATATTTTTTCTTTCTCTCTCAACCTCACTTCAGGTGAATCAGAAGTCAGAGTGTAAAATAGAGTGACAACATGAATGTAGAGGTACAGTACCTGTCACAGTGAGAAGAAGGACAACAAATCCACTGGCTGCTGCAGTTACACTCATAGTAGCTGCTGCTCTCGTCTGTGACTTCAAACAAGAAAAACCTCCACAGATAAATAATGTGCACAAGATGAAACTCAGTCACATCACAGACACGTCTACCTACAACACAGAAGAGGCTGAGAATAAAGACAGATTCTGTAAGAGAAAGATAAATTTAAACTGTTTAACACCCCCCCCCCTCCACCTTCCTTCCTCTTTCCACTGAACTGCATGCTGACCCCGATGGTGTTAGATTAAACCTAGAACAGTAACTTGTGTTTTTTACAAACTGTGAATTTCCTCATTTTACAGAGTGTTAGAAACGACTTCAGTGTCTGTTCGTACCAAACCTGAATCCTCCTCAACTGAAGCTGTAAGCAGCGTTGAACAGGCCCCCCCCCACCCTCCTCGATCCAGCCAGTGGACGCAGAGGTTTACTTTTCTCAACCGTCCGACACTGCACGATTGAGAAAGATGCTAATTCCGACATGGAGTGTGCAGCTGTGTACATGCTTCCTGTGTCCACTATGTGGCACCGCTGAACACACCCTGCACGCACTATGCTGCTCTATATCAAGAGTAGAACACGCCATGAATATTCCTTGTTAACTGAACTTTATTAAAAACAAAATTGCGCTTCCATTACTATTTTTTCATTTTGTCATTTCTTTTATTTTTGTCATATATTTGATGTTATGCAGAATGTTTGTATTATATATAGGGTCAAGGCTCTACATGATTAAATAGACTCGGCTCCAAATAGCTGCTTCAGTCACTGTTTTGATGGAACGACCCCTCTGCGGCAGAATATTACATAATTAGCATTTTGCTGCATATAACATTGAAATAAATGTTGTTTAATAAAACGGGGAAATAGTCGGAAACATATTCAGTCTGAGCTGTTCTTGAACGTCTGTATCAGGACGACAGGAGCCTGGAGGTTAAGAGTAGATCCCAAAATACCAGAACATTTCTGATTGGTCAAGTATCATTTCCCCGTTATCTGAATATACATTGTGCTTCCACACATCAACATGGAGCTGAGTATTTACGCTGTAGACGCCAACTTTAGGAAAACGTAAACAGTGTCCTGCAATGACAAAGCTTTATATTGCGTTATGGTTGTTGTTTTTTTACTCTTCTGTATTACTGCCACCTGCTGGGCTGAAGTGGAACAGCTTATTTTAGCTGTAGTTTTTCGTAAATATTGCACAGGAAATATATTCCTTTATGGTTTTAAGAAAAACTTCATGAAAAAATATCTACATTTGAGAAATCGAGCTGATTAAACAGAGTTAAAATATGTTAAAATCTGGAGCCTCTGCCTTTACGACTTCCTCACTTTTGTGTTTGAGATGTTTGTCTGATCTCGGCTCTTGAGCTCAGTCCAAGTCTCTGCCTCAGGTAAAACAGACAAAGCCCTAAAAGGGGGTCTGGTCCCTCGACTCCCGGGGCCCTTTGTTCCCAGTGGGGCTGTGATGTACTTGGTGTTTGAGAATGGACTCTTTTCATGGAGGCCGTAAGGCGATCCTGGGCCTTCCCTAGCCAGGGTGTGCCCCGGGCGTCTCTGGTTTACCTGCAGGACCTGTGAAGGGGCGGGGTGCAGGGAGGTGGGCGGGGCCTGTCTGCAGGGCCAGGTAGCGGCGGAGGCGAGGAAGCAGCTGGTCAGTGGAAAGAAAGAGAGAGAGAGATCCAGAGAGCGGAGGGGAGGGATGGAGGGATGGATGTAAGGCGAGAACGCTGAGAAAGGACAAATAAACAAAGGTGGCGATGAGGGTCTGAGGTGAATTAATTGTATCAAGGTCTTTCTGTCTGCAGAGACGGTCTCTGGAGACAGACGCACAGCGAACAGTAGACAGTGGATACAGTAGTGGACGACTGGAGACCCGGAGACTTTAAAGAGTCGAGCAGCTGAGTAACATTCCACGGTTCCTCCCTGAGTCTGTCTCAGCTGTCAATCAAAGATCTTTCTCCTTGTTTAATATCATCAAGTAATGAATTAAAACTAAACTTATCAGAATCATAAACACTTGAAATTAAACGTGATAAAAACTAGTTACAGTGACTATTTTGGGGGGAAATCTTTCCAGTGTGTATTTTGACTTTTTAGTTTGGTCCCATCTGCTAACATGGAGGAGGTTTATGACCAATACTGGAGCCGTCATGTCGTCCATGACACAATCTACCAGGGACTTTTCTCTTCTGTTTTTTTGATTGTATGTTTGTATGGAGGGTTACACAAAATCTACTGGTCAAATGTTGTAGACAATAGATGTGTTATTAGTTATTAGTACGCAACACTCTGGTTTGAATCCAGGAACTTTATTTTACTTACTTTAACTATTTCCTTAATCTTAATGAAATAAATTGAATTAATGAAATTAATGAAATAAATCAGACGTGTTTCGGACTGATATTTATAAGTGTTTGTGTTTTCCTTTGTATTCTCTCATCTCTTATCTATCCACTCACATCGATTATTCTCCTGAATGAGAAGAAATCACCCAAAGCTGATTTAAGATTGTAAATAATGTTATTTAATGATTTCACTTGAATATTCTTCACTTTACATCAATGTCAAAGTTATTCTGTAACTTACAGAACACCATACATTAGACTACGCATCCAGACACACAAATGTCAAAATCTAATACGATTCCCTTTTAAATGAGCCGCCCTGTTCTTGGGTTTTTAAATATGATGTGATCAGTTTCAGGCAGTTTTCAGTTGCAAAGCTGAAAATACAGAAATGTTTACCTTTTGTTTTGAGGAAACTTTGTAATTACAAAACTCAGTTGTGAAGTTCATGTGCAGAAGTTCTTTCAGTGTTTCTGGAAACAGTTGAGCAACACAAAAAGCCCCAGTGACTCTGAAGAGGAAGGAAGGAGGAGGAGTGTTTGTGGTTTGTCGTTTCTCCGTGAGCGAACAAACGGCTGCAGCTTCAGTCGGCTGTGACAAGTTATCAGACGTGTAGTTTGTGATTGATTTGTACTTTGAGATGAGTTCTTCTGATCCTCGCTCCCGGAGACATGTCAAGAGAAATGGGTTTCGAGATGATTCATAAGAAGAAATCACGACTTTCCACACGATCATTTACTTCACTTCTGTCTTCACTTTATTCTCCAGACTCTTCAGGACTCTTACAACATGCGGCTCAAGTAGAATCAGTCATGTGATCATTGACCTCTGTTGCTGTTTCTAACATGGAGAATTTCTTATTTTGTGCTCAGTTGTTTGCTGGTTATTAACTCCACCGAGGACACTTTGTTTTCTGCCCTCCCCGTTGGTTTATTAGCTTTAAACAAGATCACTCAAAAACATGTGGACTGATAAAGACAAAACTTGGATACGGTATGGGGGAGGGAAATTGAAAATATTCAGATATTTATGAATTTATGTAATTTGGTGAAGATTTGAATGAGAGAACACAAATATGGATTTAGTGAATTACTACGTGGTTTTCATAAGGTGACTGTTCGGCTTTGGCGGAGGAATGTAATGGAATGAACTGTATGATTATCAAATATTTAATATTTACAAAAATATAACAATTTTTATGTTTGACATTCAGCTTTTTATTTTATTTAATAATTGGAAAAGCTCTTTAAGTATTTTCATCCTATTTAGTGTGATTCATGTTTTGATGAACTTTTGTTCAGTAGAAGCTTATTAGGAACGGAAGTGTAGTTCTGCAGGTTGTGTCTTATTTTGAAATCCGGAAGCCTCGTCTCTTCATTTCGTCTCCACAGTGACGAGCAGCGCGTGCAGAGCTGAAACCTGCCCACAGCAGCTTTTACGCACAGAATGGAGGAAACCAGTCGTTTCAATGCAGCCGTTTTCAAAACAGATAATAAAGAATCAGTTTAATAATTAAATCAATTTTATAAAAAGTCTAAAATCATGCAAATTAAGAGTTGAACACGGAAGAGAAGGTGATGGGGAAACGAAATTACCAGCAGCCAAGAGCATGGTTTTAAAACGTTGTGGAATCCACAGTGAATAACTTTTGATTCTACAATGCACAAGAGATGGACCCGTCGGAGGCTGCCGGTCCTGATTTTCACCTTCTTCATCATCCTCTTCGTGGATCTTCAGTTACGCACCAGCGACCCCCCCAAGCTCAGTGTGCTCCTCGATCCGCCAGCCGGTGCGCCGCAGCGCGCCATCCAGCAGGCTGCCTCCGCGGCCAAGGACGCACTGAGGCCGGCCAGCGGCAGCAGCAGGGAGGCTGGACACCGGACCACCGAGGGGGCTCCTGTCACTCAGCCCACACTGAGGCAGGAGGACATCTTCATCGCTGTGAAAACCACCGGCAGGTTCCACAAGACGCGTCTGGCGCTCCTCTTGGAGACGTGGATCTCAAGAACCAAGGAGCATGTGAGTCCCTGTGGTGTCTGTGCTGCTCTGACACCTTTGTTCAAAACCTCTGACACCATTAAAACAGCAGAACAACAGTGGAACTGAGGCTCCATCAGAAGTAACTCCCCTCCTGGGTTTAAAACAGTGGACACGTGGTTTAATGAGCACAGTGAATGATCATATCAGAAAGAAAAGAGGGGATTCTAAATTTGATAGAAGGAATTTGACCGAAGTCTCAGCCTCATCCAGAAGAGAGCAGTTTATACAGTTCTATAAATTCATATGTCCTCATATTCTGTCCATACCCACAATCTAAAGTTCAAGTCTATATTTCTGTGACCAAGTATCTGACTCACTTGTCCTTTTGTTCTGTTGATGAAACGAAAAACGTTCACTTCCTTCCTGCTTTCCAGCTGCACGTCCCTGATTGACACGTCCTAAGTTCACCTCCTCCCTGATCGATGGTGTCACTGGTCAGGTCTCAAGAGAAACAAAACAGCAATGTGGAAAACAGAAGTTGTAACTTCTGCCTATTTTCCTTATATTCAAGATTAAACACTGGCATCAATAACAGTTTTTATGGCTTTTAAATCAAGGGAATAGATTCTAAATAGATTTTTCAAAATGAAAAGAGTAATTGTTGTCAGTGTCTAGTTCAGTTCGATTTTGGAACATCGCTGCTGAATTGTTCCTGTCAAAAAGATCATCCAAAATTCCTGGAAACACACTTGTCCGTACCAGTAACATCAGGAGGCTCCAGCCAGCAGCTGGTTAGCTTAGCACAGAGACTAGAAACTACCTGCGTCCCAATTCAGGTGCTGCTGAGCTGTCCCCTTTAGAAAGCTCCTGCAAATAAACCTGAGCAATGAAGGATCCAACTTATCGCAGGATTTGTTTCGTGCAGGTGACAGAGGTAACAAGCTGCTGAGTCGTGCAGCTCGACCTCGTCCTGCAGCGGCCACAGGTTCGGTCTCAACCCTTTGCTGCTTGTTGTCCCCGAATTCTGTCCTGTCCTGTCATCTAAAGCTAAACTCCCCAAAAATGAAAAGTTGGACAAGCTGGTGATGCAGGTAGAAAATAAAATGTGACCAGATCATTTAATTTCAGCTCAGCCCTTGCAGACTAGAGTGGACGATGCCCTTTAGCTAAACTGAAATAAGACTGCATGACTTCATGTTCCTAATAGACAGAAGGACGCAGCACTTTTAAAATCATTTGAATGTTCAATTTGACTCCATGAGATGTTTTGTGAAACAGATGTGATCGTTAGGGGAAGTGCTCATGTTCTCTCCTCCAGCTTCTTGACGTCTCTGTCACAGGGAGATGAACCTTTCAAACAGTTTCTGACTTCTGTTATTTTAAGTGTGAAAGAGGAACATGATGATGAGAACTTGTTTTCTACTTCTTGCTCATTGCAAAAAGCGAAACTCAAAGACTGTTCAATCTTTTTTTTTGGACTGTTTCACAATCCAGAGGCTGCAAATCTACATGAACGTGAATACAGACCCACTTGTGTATTTTATATTACTGTAACACATCATAGACACATTAAGATGCAAGCGACACAAGAAAAACACACACACATACACACACACACACACACACACACAAACGCACACACAGGAAGCTGTGCAGGCAGGCTGTCTGGGCCGAGGGGAAGCAGCCTCCGTGAACAATACTGAAACGGAAGCTGGTCATAGAACAGGAAGTGGAGAGGATGATTGTACAACACAAAATGAACCTAGTGTTACCTCACTGTACACACACACACACACACACACACGCACAAAAAGTCGTTTCTAACAAGCTTGTCAGCAGCTTCTGTTTTGCCTCGAGCTGAAAACAGAGAAGTTTCCTCGAAGTTGCGACAGAAAAGTTTGAGTTGTAACGTGCGATCATCTGAGGAAACGTAGCAACATGTCGGAAAGCAGGAAGTGGAGCAAAATGCTTATGTTGCCATGATAACAAGATTTAAATTTCAATGCTAAATGCTGATGATGATGATGTTTAGCAGGTTTACATCACAAGATCGTGTGCATTTACCTCATTAGAACAAAATGCAAACAGCTGAGGCTGATGGGAAAGTCGTTAGATTAGCTCTAGCACCAAAATGACTGTGAGCAGCGCTGCCTCGAGACACCTCAGAACCCCCCCTGTAGAACATCGTTAAGGGACCAATTGCAGATTTTAAAGCTCGAGTCCAATCACACAGCCAAGGAATGTAGGAAGTGTAGATCAAAAACTGTATCCGGATGTATTACAGTCGCTTTGTGGGGTGGGGCAACACAAATCTTACTTTAATTCACCTTTAACGGTTTGAAAAACAAGGTGAGATTTATGCTTCACTGCCCGACCTCGGTAAAACATCCTCTCAAACTCCTGCCTGCAAACCGCTGGAAGCCCCCAGTCCGCCATTTTCTGTTCCACAGCGCGGGTTGACTGATTTCACTGCAGGTAGTTCAGCCTGAGTTATGACCAGAGGGTGTGGGGGGGGGAACTAATTGTGGTGGCGGCTCTTGCGAGTGGGATTTTACGGGTGCAGGGCGCGGTGGATTGATCCAGGTAGCTCCTACTCCTCCTCCTGCCTCAGTGATGGAGGGATGATGGACAGTGACGGGGGGAAAAAGGGCCTTCGGGAGAACAAGTGAGGAGAGAGAGAGCGAGAGAGCGAGAGAGATATAGAGATGAGAGAGAGAGAGAGAGAGAGAGAGAGATTATTGATGGATGGGGTTGGTACAGTGAAACAGTGCTTAAATAGATGCATCCTTTCTTTTCCAGAGTGCAGTCGAGAGTGTAATAGGGAGATTAGTCACTTTAATGTGAACACACGCAAACACACTCTCATGGGGGGGGGGTGGGGGGGCTTTGCATATGCAAAACAATGCAAACTTTATTTATAGAGCACTTTTCTGAACAGTGCTACAACACAAAAAGAAAATGAATAAAACAGAGATGATGATTCCCCCGTCCCCTCAAACTTTGGTTTAATCTACATGCAGCTTATGTCAGTGTGTTGTCGGACTTTGTGTGAGACGCACTTATGACTCATTTTAAATGTTTTTAGTTACACAATTCTGGAAAATCTTTAGTTTTCTGGACACACGATAATAAAGTTCACATGCGTTAAGCACAACCTGAGTTATGGTTTGTGTTTTTCTTATCGTCAAGGTGATTTGTCCCAGTCAGGGTTTATTCAGCTGCTGCCTGGCACGGAGAGTGTGACGCTGCACTGATCAGCCTGAGGGGCTGTGGAGATGCAGGGTTGCTGGTTCTAATCCCCCTGGTACAAACGTCCTCGTCGTTAATTAAGAGATGCTGATGAATTTGGTGTTTGAGTCAAAGAAAAGATATTTTCTTCAATGATTTCCTGATTTTCTTTGATAGAAACACAGTGAATATCTGATCTTTATAATAAAGATCAGATATAAGTTGAGGATAAGTTTATAAAACTAATTAAACCTATAATTTAATCTGATTCTCATGTGAACATTAATGGTCCAGTTGTTTTACAATTTCTCAACACCAGAGGTCAGCATTGTTCTATCTAACTATCTATCCATTTATCTATGATCTCTCTCTCTCTCTCTCTCTCTCTCTCTCTCTCTCTCTCTCTCTCTCTCTCTCTCTCTCTCTCTCTCTCACTCTCTCTCTCTCTCTCTCTCACTCTCTCTCTCTTTCTCTCTCTCCATCCATCCATCCATCCATCCATCGAGCCCCCCCCCATCTCTCTCTCTATTTATGTATCTATCCATTTATGACTTGAGATTTATATGACACATAAAGAACAAATTGATCCGACCATATACTGCACCGACCAATTTGTGGTCTGTGTGTGTGTGTGTGTTTGTGTGTGTTTGTGTGTCTGTGTGTTTGTGTGTGTGTGTTTGTGTGTGTTTATTCATTCTATCTTAGTGATGTGGAAAACAGAAGTTGTAACTTCTGCCTATTTTCCTAAGATTAAACACTGGCATCAATAACAGTTTTTATGGCTTTTAAATCAAGGGAATAGATTCTAAATAGATTTTTCAAAATGAAAAGAGTAATTGTTGTCAGTGTCTAGTTCAGTTCGATGGGAAAGTTGTTAGATTAGCTCTAGCACCAAAATGACTGTGAGCAGCGCTGCCTCGAGACACCTCAGAACCCCCCCGGTAGAACATCGTTAAGGGACCAATTGCAGATTTGAAAGCTCGAGTCCAATCACACAGCCAAGGAATGTAGGAAGTGTAGATCAAAAACTGTATCCGGATGTATTACAGTCGCTTTGTGGGGTGGGGCAACACAAATCTTACTTTAATTCACCTTTAACGGTTTGAAAAACAAGGTGAGATTTATGCTTCACTGCCCGACCTCGGTAAAACATCCTCTCAAACTCCTGCCTGCAAACCGCTGGAAGCCCCCAGTCCGCCATTTTCTGTTCCACAGCGCGGGTTGACTGATTTCACTGCAGGTAGTTCAGCCTGAGTTATGACCAGAGGGTGGGGGGGGGGAACTAATTGTGGTGGCGGCTCTTGCGAGTGGGATTTTACGGGTGCAGGGCGCGGTGGATTGATCCAGGTAGCTCCTACTCCTCCTCCTGCCTCAGTGATGGAGGGATGATGGACAGTGACGGGGGGAAAAAAGGGCCTTCGGGAGAACAAGTGAGGAGAGAGAGAGCGAGAGAGCGAGAGAGATATATATAGAGAGAGAGAGAGAGAGAGAGAGAGAGAGAGAGAGAGAGAGAGAGATTATTGATGGATGGGGTTGGTACAGTGAAACAGTGCTTAAATAGATGCATCCTTTCTTTTCCAGAGTGCAGTCGAGAGTGTAATAGGGAGATTAGTCACTTTAATGTGAACACACGCAAACACACTCTCATGGGGCTTTGCATATGAAAACAATGCAAACTTTATTTATAGAGCACTTTTCTGAACAGTGCTACAACACAAAAAGAAAATGAATAAAACAGAGATGATGATTCCCCCGTCCCCTCAAACTTTGGTTTAATCTACATGCAGCTTATGTCAGTGTGTTGTCGGACTTTGTGTGAGACGCACTTATGACTCATTTTAAATGTTTTTAGTTACACAATTCTGGAAAATCTTTAGTTTTCTGGACACACGATAATAAAGTTCACTGCGTTAAGCACAACCTGAGTTATGGTTTGTGTTTTTCTTATCGTCAAGGTGATTTGTCCCAGTCAGGGTTTATTCAGCTGCTGCCTGGTACAGTTCAGCCTGAGGGGCTGTGGAGATGCAGGGTTCCTGGTTCTAATCCCCCTGGTACAAACGTCCTCGTCGTTAATTAAGAGATGCTGATGAATTTGGTGTTTGAGTCAAAGAAAAGATATTTTCTTCAATGATTTCCTGATTTTCTTTGATAGAAACACAGTGAATATCTGATCTTTATATAATAAAGATCAGATATAAGTTGAGGATAAGTTTATAAAACTAATTAAACCTATAATTTAATCTGATTCTCATGTGAACATTAATGGTCCAGTTGTTTTACAATTTCTCAACACCAGAGGTCAGCATTGTTCTATCTAACTATCTATCCATTTATCTATGATCTCTCTCTCTCTCTCTCTCTCTCTCTCTCTCTCTCTCTCTCTCTCTCTCTCTCTCTCTCTCTCTCTCACTCTCTCTCTCTCTCTCTCTCACTCTCTCTCTCTTTCTCTCTCTCCATCCATCCATCCATCCATCCATCGAGCCCCCCCCCCATCTCTCTCTCTATTTATGTATCTATCCATTTATGACTTGAGATTTATATGACACATAAAGAACAAATTGATCCGACCATATACTGCACCGACCAATTTGTGGTCTGTGTGTGTGTGTGTGTTTGTGTGTGTTTGTGTGTCTGTGTGTTTGTGTGTGTGTGTTTGTGTGTGTTTATTCATTCTATCTTAGTGAGGACGTTCTGGTCAAAATGTTGTTTGAGGGTTAAGATCTGGATGTGAAAGGGTTCAGGTGAGAAATAATTTAATTGAATGTTAGAGTCTTTAGGGGCTGTATTGAGTGTCCTCACAAATATAGAAGTGTGTGTGTGTGTGTGTGTGTGTGTGTGTGTGTGTGTGTGTGTGACTGTGCAGTGACTCAACTTTTCCTCTCACAGTGGGGAGCCTTGTTGTTTTTGTCACATTGCATTTGCTCTATTTTAAACCGTATTGATCCCGTGTGTATGTTTGTGTGTCGGCTCCGTAATGAAGGTGTGTGTTCCAGATGTGGAGGAGAAGCTTGTGTCCTAATCAAAGCCCATGTGTGTCTCTCTGTGTGTGTTTGTCTAGACGTTCATCTTCACCGACGTGGAGGACGAGGACACAAGTTCAGAGGGTAAGAAACAATCTGGAGTCTGATTAACGACACGTCTC
Organism: Pseudopleuronectes americanus; assembly: GCA_038501795.1. NCBI lineage: Eukaryota > Metazoa > Chordata > Actinopteri > Pleuronectiformes > Pleuronectidae > Pseudopleuronectes > Pseudopleuronectes americanus. The sequence goes on from CM076721.1 coordinate 680,536, forward strand.
CACTTCTTCATACTGTAGAAAAACAAAGCCTCAGTGTCAGCAGCCATCTTGAGCTGGTGACGTCATTTGAGGCCAGATTGCAGTGGTGATAAGAGAGTGGATCCCTTCCTTCCTTCCTTCCTTCCTTCCTCCCTTCCTTCCTTCTCCCCTCTGTCTTTTTTCCTCATTCTAATTCATTTCCTCTTTGTTGTGGCTTATTTCTTTCTTTCTTTCTCTTGGCCCTCTCATCCCTTTATTTTCTCACTACCTCCCATCTCTCACGCTCTCTCTCTGTCTCTACCTCTCCTTCCAGTGTCTCACCCTCTTCTCTGATTGTCTAAACTCACATGCAAACAAACCCACAATGTTATTATTTATTATTTATAGTTCAAAGATGTTTGATACAGAAGTAGAAAACCATCCATCTCCCCTTGTATTCATGACCTCTCTCTCTCTCTCTGTGTCCAGGTTACAACGTGGTGGTGACCGACTGCCAGTCCGATCACAGCCAGCAGGCTCTGTCCTGTAAGATGTCCGCTGAGTACGACGGCTTCATGTCCTCCGACAAGAGGTGAGACAGATTCACGTCCGTGTGTCGTCCAACATGAAGTTAAAGATCTAAACAGCGATTCAGACTCTGATGATGAGTCTGGAGGGAACTGGCCCCACTCGAGGTCGACATATTGTTCACTGGACAATGTGTTGTTTATATTTGTTCATATTTTTTGTCTTGTGGAAAATAGCTCAACAGCTTGTGCATGACTCAGGCTGGGTTCTGCTGTCTTGATATTCAGATGACAGGAGGAAAATGAAAGAGAGCGTTTCCCTTTTGGTTCCAAGCCCCACTTTGTTATTTGGAGCGAGTGGGCTGTTTGGTTTGGACGCCGTCGGTGTTGTTGCTCGGCCAACGGGACGGCAGGGGAAACCAGACTCGGTACCAGCTGCTTCGTTGTTTGGACTCTGATGTTGCAGCAAGAGTCTGTTTGGTTTGGAAAGAAGAGTCGACATCGTGTCCAGTCATTAAGGCGGCAGAGGAAATCAAACAGCTCAACAGCTCAATTTCATTCGGTTTCCACGACTGTTTCTCCTGTCGCCTGCTGCACATCAGAGGAGAAGATGCAGATCTGAAGAAATGACTGGGCCAAATAATCCTGTAGTGTGAGGGGTTCACAGACATGTTGCTCTCAGACATCCACTGAACTCTGAATTTCTGATTAGAGTGTTTTCAGAAATCAATAGTTTGATGGGAAAGCGGAGGGGAAAATAAACTTTAACCAGTGACACAAACAAACTAATAAACACAGTGTTGTATTTGACTTTAACGACACGTTTCTTTCTGTCCTCTGGTCCGTGCAGGTGGTTTTGTCATGTGGACGATGATAACTATTTGAACCCGGAGGCCCTCGTCTCCCTGCTCTCCTCCTTCCCCCAGGAGGGAGACATCTACGTGGGCAAACCGAGCCTGGACAAGCCCATCACTGCTCACGAGCTGCTGGAGGGCAACGCAACGGTACAACACCACAGTGTTTATTTACAAGGCCTGTATTTTGAATTTGGGGATCAGGGAGAAACGATGCATGGTTCTGTCGTAATCTAAGAATGAATCTCCTGAACCTTTCCTATTGCCCCCCCTTTGTAAAAATGCTTGATAATATCCGACTGAGCCAATGTTGCGTGTTTATGATATTTTTACCTTGACGCACACAAAACTGAAAAGGAGTCATACACGTATAGACGATGAAATTTGAGAGTATGTTCAAGAATCTTGCTGCTCTATCCAGGCGCCACCTCTCACCTGCGATTTCCCTGTTGCTGTGAACTAATCTGATTCGGACAATCTCCTTCTGTGTTCTTCATACGAGCACCCCAAACTCTGGGAAACGTTAAAACCCAATTGTGAGGATGTTTTCCGGAGGTCTGGAAACAAAGAGAAAGGATTTGTTTGAGGCTCCTGAGTATTTGAGCTTTCTGTTCCCCTTTGATGCCGACCTTGGATTTTGTAACTTGGGTAAAAATAAAGCTCAATGACTCATTAACACGAAGGGGAACCCACAACACGAGCATGTAGATGTTACTAACACAGGATTTGTGGCAGAGGAACTTCTTCTCAGACTGAAACTGTGCTGAGCAGGATCATAATCACAATCATATATATGTTTGTGATAGACTTCATCAGTTCAGATGTTTGAATAAATTCAAGTCCTCAGCGTTTCAACCCGGAGCGTTGTGTTTTCTTTCTTGGCAGCGCCTCTGAAACAGCATTTACACCACAGCACTCTACAACTCCCCTGAAACCTCCGGCTGAATTTAATTTACGTGGACCGATAACTCCTTAAGGCAGGGTGACCCCTCTGAGATACATTACTGTCTTGGATGTGACTGCACAGATTTATTTTTTCGTGGGCTGCGCTGTCTTCGGAGATTCTTTATCTCTTTTATCTCCATCTTGAACTCCTTCCTTCCTTCCCTCCTTCTTTCTCTTCGCTGATAACAGTTTTCTTTCCAGCCCACCTAGTCGGACCTCGCTGCTGTTATTCAATCACTGGTTCTTGCCGTTGCTATTTTTTCTCTGCTTCTTTCTCTGCAACCTCCCGTCCTCTTTGTCTTCAGCTGTTTTCCAACGCCTCATTGTGGGAATTCACCGCCTCTCAAACCGAACCAGAGTCCTTCCCTGCAGCCTTTCAGTGGTTTAACTGGAGTAATCCCAATGATCTAAACAACGTTTTAAAGTGTAACTGAAAAGTCCAGTTTTTCACATTATTATCACATTTAAAATCAGCTCAGTGCAGTTTGGAATGAAGCTGTTTACACGGTTTTAAACCTCGTCCAAATGTTCAGTGAGACTCAAGGATGAGCTGATCGGATCTTGGTGGTCTAAGGTCAAAGGTCACAGTGGCCTCGCAGGTCCCTTTTCTTTGTCTAGTTTAATACATTATCTTAAGAATTCCTCCAGGGAATCCCCTCGAATTTTCACTTGGACTCACAGATGAGCTGATTAGAATTTGGAGGTCAAAGGTCACTGTAGCGTCTCATCATATGTGTGAGGCCTCCTGAGGAGGATTCCTGGAGTCTGCCTTCAAGGAATGTCTTCAGATCTTAGCCAGTTGTCGCCTGGACTCAATGATTTCAGGGGTCAAAGGTTAAAGGTGACTGTATATAAGTCATCAACTTTAAAAATAGGAGGTTTCTTTTGTTCTTGCGTTCTCTCCCTCTGTCTCCTCCATGCTTCCCTTCTTCTCTCTGTTCGGATGCTCTGCTGCTCTTAATGACCTGAAGCTGAGGTCCCTTCCTATTGGGTTTCTGCCAGAACGCAGCCCGGCCAGGTTAACCACCGCAGCGCTAAATCCATATTTTACATTCTAACTCTCGTCCCTGCAGAACGGGACGGAGAGGAGGAAGCAGTCAGGGGAAGACACAGGAATATATGTGCACGGATGAATGAATGTATAGGATGGATGGATGGATGTGTGTGTTCACGTGGGAAGGATTTTCGGACCCAAGTGGATCAATGAGTGATTAGTGTCTTGTTGGGATATTGATTGGTGGTAAAACACACACACACACACGCACACACACACACACACACACACACACACACACACACACACACACACACACACACACACACACACACACACACACACACACACACACCACACACACACACTCACACACACACACAAATGAAGAAGACTCCCTTGGGGAAGGAGGTAGTCAAACTGCAGGAGGTCGATAGTTTGTTTTTGAAACACACATTCAGCCATTACCATGTCTCTGTGTGTGTGTGTGTGTGTCTGTGTGTGTGTCTGTGTGTGTGAGAGTGTGTCGTTCACGTGCTCTCCAGTCGGATTAATGCTCCCATTTAGTTAAAGTGCACCAGGATTCCAGCAAGCTGTTCTGAATAGCGTGCCATCCTCCCCGCACACTTCAATCTCTCTCACTTATTTCTGGGAGTAAACGACTCCCTTCATCTCCCTCGTGTCACTTTCTCTCCCCTGATTGCTTCCATTTACACTGGAAAATAGATCTTTATTTATCTTCGCTTCCTAACTCCTCTCCCTCTATGTTCTGACTGTTCCCTCTCTTCAACTTCTCTCTTTTTAGTCATCTCACCATTTCCGCCCTTTGCCGAGGATGCCAGAGTGATGGAGAAAACATCCTCTTTGTCTACGCGTCTCATTTTTTTAAAAACATTTCGCTGCCGAACTCATTTGATTTCCTGTCTCTATTGTGAGGAGGAAGAAAAAGGGCAGAGAAGGAGCAGACTCTTACAATAAAACAGAAACAAGTAGAAGGACTACCACAGAGAGGGAGGGAGATTAGACTGAAAGGAACAACCTGTAAAAGAAAGAGGAAGGAGGGAGAGGAAACAATCCAAAGGAATGAAAGGAAGGAGAAGTCCAAACAGAGGAGATGGGAAAGAGAGAGAGAGCAACGATGAGGCAGGGAATGGGAAAAAGATGAAAGGAAAGAGGGAAATTAAAAGATGGGAAAGGAAATGGAAAAGGAAATAACAGAGAAGGAAAAGCCTGGAACACTCGTCAAAACTAGGGATTCAAATTTGTGATTTCATTCAAATCAATATTGTTTCCAGTTATTCTGTGTTTATTGTGTAATTGTTAATATCTGTGTCATCACTCAGAGGGAGGTTCGGTTCTGGTTCGCCACGGGAGGAGCTGGTTTCTGTCTGAGCAGAAGACTGGCGGAGAAGATGGCTCCATGGGCCAGGTATTAAATACTACTACTACTACTACTAGCAATACTACTTCACATATTTATATATACACCCAATAGTACAAATGAGTGCAAATAAAGAGAATATGTGAAACAGTAATTTGTTACCACGGGCCTGAAGAAAACGTAATGATTTGGCACCTTGCAAATAATTTAATTAATGCCATTTAACAACTTCAAACAAAGTCAAATTGTTTTATTTCCATTTTACCAAATTTAATTTAAGAGAATATAGCCTACAAAGGTTTCTTATTTAATTTTGATCTAGATTCTTAAGACTGAATTCCTATTCTGCCGGCAGCTACTATTTTTAATTCAGGCAATTAAAATTAAATTAAAACCACTTGGAGCTAAAATACAAAATTCACCCTAATTAGTTTATGATTTATGTTGTTAACATTATGTTATTGTTGCTTAGAAATACAACCGATACTTTTTTTAGTGGCATAATTTCGCATTTCTTCGCTGGCTCACTGAACTCGATCCATCAAAGAAATAGCAGCAGCATAACTTTTTCAAAGCTGAATAATAAATCTTGACAGTGATTCATCATCAATATAAAGTAAGTTTCTGAAAGTTTATCTTTATATTTCACTCAAAGAAACGGAGACAAATAGAGACAGTAAAGAGTTAATCGGGCTGAAAACATGAAAAACACCAACATCACATTTTCATAGTTTTAATGAAAACATTAAACTGAGATCTGTGGTTATATATTTAGTATATTTTAAGATGTGAGTGTTTTGTGTGTATTTCAGCGGCTCCCGGTTCGAGCAGACGTCAGCGACCATCCGTCTCCCTGACGACTGCACCGTGGGGTTCATCGTGGAGAAGAGACTCGGTGTCTCCATGGTTCACTGTCCTCTGTTCCACTCGCACCTGGAAAACCTGCTGCTCGTCACACACAGAAGCATCGCACACCAGGTACTGACTCACACACACACTAACACACACACACACAAACACATGATTAAATGTTGTGTGTTTTCCCAGGTGACACTGAGCTACGGGATGTTTGAGAACAAGATGAACAGCATCGAGGTGAAAGGGAGCTTCACCAAGGAGGACGACCCCTCCAGGTCTGTGTGTGTCTGTGTCTGTGTCTGTGTCTGTGTCTGTGTCTGTGTCTGTGTCTGTGTCTGTGTCTGTCTCTGTCTCTGTCTCTGTCTCTATCTCTGTCTCTGTCTCTGTCTCTGTCTCTGTGTCTGTGTCTGTCTCTGTCTCTGTGTTTCATCTTCATCTCTTCATGCGACGCACAACCACGGCTGAGATTTCACACGTTCATTGATATTCACGACAAATCTCCTGCCCTCTCTGCTCTGCACACATCTGACTGAAGTCTCACACACACCTGCAGATGAATGCAGGTGGACACAGGGACGTCAGAGTCCAACTAAGACTCTTATGACAACAAGTAGGAGCATAATAACTAGAAATTAAATTCTGAAACAGATCCAGGAACTGGTTATCACTTTCTTTAATATTGTAAGAAAGGGCCCTGGGCCTAGTTATACGCTCTACTGAGGGTCAGTCTAGTTTCATGTTGTATAATTTAACACTGTATGACTGAGTTAATGTGAGGTTGAGTTCTTTGATATTCTATAGATTTCTCTATAAAACAGATTGAACTGTAGTGTTGAACTATACTTATTAGTGTCTGGTGGCCTCTGGGTGAGAAGAGGAGGACGATATGAGAGGGTGTTTCATCTCCTATTCCTTCTCTCTCTCTCTCTCTCTCTCTCACACTTTCATCCTTTGCACGGCCTCGTTTGAATTAAGTTACCACAGGAATAATATATAAAATGTCAGCGGCATTGTACACATGCAGCGTATTAGCAAAGGAACATGAGATAAGAGGATAAATGATTATAATCCATATTCTGTCTCCTGCAGGTTTAAGACCGTCCACTGCCTGTTGTACCCGTTCACCAGCTGGTGTCCCTGAGCTTCACAATAAAAGACTCTCAAAAGAACATGGGACAAACGGCCGCCGGCTCCTCGTGGATGAGGAGCTCTTGAATTGTGAACACTGCTGGATTCAATGTGATGAAGATAAAAGAGCAAGAGAGGCAGAGTCTGGATGAAGACTTGGACGCCCACTCTTTGTCCCCGTGTCTACATCCATACGACTACGTATTCATTTTGAAACAAAACTATTTTTATAGATTGATTCATCTGCGTGGAGAAAAATATAACAAATGAGGGATCAACAAAAAAGGAAAACTGAGACGTTGAGTCGGGACGTGAACTCACGTTGTTTCCAAACGTCTCCCTCACACCTTTCAAACTCAAACAGGTTCCTGCAGCAGCGTTTTCTAACTTCTCTATTTTGTATTTGTTTGTTTGAACTGAAGCACTTAACTTTTAAACTTTGTCCGCAAAGTTTGAGGTCTTTTTTGTTGAAAAATTGACAAAATGAGATTGTACATATTTTAAAATTTCACTATTACAGTTTTTTTCAGTCGCTAACAAGCGTTTTTCTAAACAGTAGTCACATTTTCAAAACTCTAAACACGATTAGCACAACATCGGTCCTTTGTGGCCATACCATTCACACATTTCATGTTGTTTTCACACAATATGCAGTCAGTGAACACATTTATATAATGCTTACATTGTCTTAACAGACAAGCTATACCTCCAAACAAAATTATGGATTGTTTTTGTATTATTTACAAATGTTAACACACAACATCCCACAATTGCAAACACAATATTCCAAACCTTAGATACAGTATAAAAACCTCTGCTTCTGTAATACAGTAATATCAGTTCTAAAACAATATATCTCAGCTGATAATAAACAAACAATTGAATAATTGACACACAGCTGATGTATGTTGGGTATATTGGGTCAACCACAGCTGATTCCACTCTGGCTTAGAATCAATGGCATTACTAAAAGGAGGACTTTGAGGAGTGATGTTTTTGGAAACAGAAACCGAAAAAGATGTCTGGACGAGAAAGAGTTAGAGCAAGGGGCCCAGGGAGAAGAGCAGGCCCAGTGAGAGGAGCAGTGAGAGGTGTAGTAGTGAGAGGAGCAGGAGAAGTGAGAGGAGCAGGAGTAGTGAGAGGAGCAGGAGAAGTGAGAGGAGCAGGAGTAGTGAGAGGAGCAGGAGAAGTGAGAGGAGCAGGAGTAGTGAGAGGAGCAGGAGTAGTGAGAGGAGCAGGAGTAGTGAGAGGAGCAGGAGAAGTGAGAGGAGCAGGAGTAGTGAGAGGAGCAGGAGTAGTGAGAGGTGCAGGAGAAGTGAGAGGAGCAGGAGAAGTGAGAGGAGCAGGAGTAGTGAGAGGAGCAGGAGTAGTGAGAGGAGCAGGAGTAGTGAGAGGAGCAGGAGTAGTGAGAGGAGCAGGAGAAGTGAGAGGAGCAGGAGTAGTGAGAGGAGCAGGAGTAGTGAGAGGAGCAGGAGTAGTGAGAGGAGCAGGAGAAGTGAGAGGAGCAGGTCCAGGGAGAAGAGCAGGCCTAAGGAGAGGGCAAGGTAGAGGTATAAGAATGCGTGGTGGTGGCATTCTAAGGGCTACAAGGGCAGTGGTGAGTGATGGAATTCGTGCCACTATCATTGACCATGTGATAAACCACGGTCTTTCACTAAGGGAGGCTGGTGAAAGAGTACAGCCCAATTTGGGGCGGTCAACGGTTGCGTCAATTATACGCATCTTTCAACAAACCAACAGGTAAGTTTGCATTTTACATGGATTGTTTCTATTCTCACTTGACATGTCAATGAGGCCATACAGTAATGCATATGTTGATTTTTTTTGTCCCTCAAAAGAATGCAACGTCTTCCTCCCTCTGGGGGAAGAGGTAAGCTCCTTAATCATCAACAAGAGCTTGCCATAGTAGATATGGTTGTTGCAAATAACGCAATTAAACTGCATGAGATTCAAAGCAGAATTTTGGAGGACCAAGAGATATTTCACAATATCAATAGCATCAGCCTCGCAACCATTACGCGGACATTGTCCAAACACAGAGTGCGGATGAAACAGCTCTACACTGTTCCCTTTGAGAGGAACAGTGAGCGAGTCAAGGTGCTACGACAACAATATGTCCAGGTATAGTGTGTATATTCAATTCAATGTACAGTTCTATAAGCTTTGCACTTTTCAAGTAGGTAACCTACTCAGTAATAGGTTACAGTACTGTATGGTATATAGTACTATAATGGCATGATTTACATAAATTTTGTTTCAGAGAGTTATGGAATTGGAGGCCAACCAGGCCCCTCATGAATTTGTATACGTGGATGAGGCAGGATTTAATCTGGCCAAAAGGCGTCGACGTGGAAGAAATGTCATTGGAAAAAGGGCCACAGTTGATGTTCCTGGACAGAGAGGGGCAAATATCACTATGTGTGCGGCAATTTCAAATGCAGGATCACTCCTCCACAAATGTCAGGTTGGACCTTACAACACCGAGCGCCTCCTTGCTTTTCTCGATGATCTCCACCAGCGCCTGGTTCCAGAGCAGGATCAGGAGGGTGAAAACAGGAGGACCTTCGTTATCACCTGGGACAACGTGGCCTTCCATCACTCACAAGCAGTTACAGCATGGTTTGAGGTCCACCCAAGACTGATTTGTCTATTTCTTCCACCCTATTCACCTTTCCTCAACCCCATAGAGGAGTTCTTTTCTACATGGAGGTGGAAAGTCTATGACCATCAGCCACATGACCAGTTGTCCCTCCTTGAAGCCATGGATGCTGGCTGCAGGGACATCACAGTTGATGATTGTCAAGGGTGGATCAGGCATTCCAAGCGGTTTTATCCAAGGTGTATCGCCTTGGATAACATCAGATGCGATGTGGATGAAAACTTGTGGCCTAACCCTGAAGATCGCAGGGATTAGATAAAGGAATTTTGTGCTTTTTTTTTAGTTCTCCCTTTTTACTGGGCTTTTTGGTGTTGCTTTTTTGTTCATGGATATTTTGTTAACTTTAAACAATACTGTAAAACGTTTTCTGTTGTATCATACTGTAAACAGTATTTCTACTATACCTCCTGTAGTAAACAGTAAAGAAAAAAAAACTGATTCGCTTTTTACTGGAATGCTTTTGAATGTGAACATTACATGTGGATATACAGTACAGTTCCCAACCAAAAAATTTGGCGTACAAAACAGTGGATTGCATGTTTTGCATGCAAATACCTGTAAAACTGAAACATAAAAGTCTATGCAGTTTTTGTAATGTCCACAATAGCCAGTATTTTGAAACCTGGTGTACTTTGATTGGCTGCATGTTCCTTGTGAAGTGAAAACAAGAGTTATTCTTTGAAAGAATAGTTTCATTTTGAGTCAGATGTCCAGTGTTTTGGTAAAGTTAGTGTGTGCAGAGAAAGATGTCTTCTATTTTGAAATGAAGAGTTAGTATATAGTTAACAAAATGTGCTTTTGAGAAGAAAATGATCTATTTGGCCAATTGTGTTTTGTAGGTGTAAGTCTGTGTTAAGAGTTTAGAAAAAGTATTTTAAGTATAGGTAAGCGCTCGTTAGCGATGGAAAAAAACTGTAATGGGATTATTTTACTCTCATGATGATGAGTTATAAAAACAGGACTGGACCCACGTGACCTGAACCACTTCAGGTGGTGCAGAGGGTGAAGTGTCTGAGTTTATTTTAGTTTCTATTGATTGAATGTAGTTATGTGTGAATGTGTGTGTGTGTGTGTGTGTGTGTGTGTGTGTGTTTTATGAAGGGGATGGTGTCCTTGTACCTGTGATGTCTGCACACAATGAACCATTCTGACATCTCTCTCCTTATCCAAACCCTCTGTCCTCCCTCCGAGGCTTCTCCCCCCCCTCCCCCCCCTCCATCTGTCTTCTTACCCTCCCTCTCCTCTCTCCTCCCCCTGTCTCCCTGTTTACTCAGACTAACACACAATAGCTGTGGCTGCACCTTCAAGGCCACGACTTAGTGGAACTTCCCTTTCATCCTAGTTGCCTCATTTCTTACTTAAACCCCTCAAAACATCAACAAACTAGAAGCATGAAGGTCACAGCTGACACGTCTGAGACCTGCTCTTCACCGTGTCTTAAGAAATAACTCAAATCTGCGGTTGAGTGTCATCATGACGGACAGATCGGGTTCAGGACGGGATTACAAATCTCACAAAGACACTGATGTTGGTGCAGGAGCTGGAGGCCGAGGCCACGTGCATCGAACCTGCAGGGACACGACGCTGTTACCCCGCAGGTGGCTGGTTATTGGTGAATGGAGATGTGATGAATACAGATACGTTTGCTGAATGCGTCCGGGGCCGACCTTGTGTGAGGTGGATGGTGAGTGGATGAGAATGTGTTGGATTGGCTGAGTGGCCGTGACACGCGTGAGAATAGTGTGGGTCGAGTGTTTGGAAACCAGGCGGAGATATCACTGTGATGCAGAATCAGTTTAATGCTGTGGTTACAGGATAAGTGATACTTATAGTCGTACTTTAAAAAGAAGCTTTAGTTTGATGAGTGGAAAATAAGATTCAATTACACACGTAAGAAAAACGTTTTCGCTGCCTTGAAAAACAGAACATGTGATTGAGTTATTAAAGCTTCTGGGAAGTAGATGTTTCATTTCTGAAGCAAACTTATAAACTATTAGAATTAGAAGAGAATAATAAGGGATTAAATGAACAATGTATTATGATTTTATTGTTTGGTCCATGCCCCATCAAGTAACATGGAGGATGCAGGGTTTAACACTGCAGCTAGCCACCACTTGATTTAAATTGATTTGATTATGATCACGGGGCAAATTAAATCTGTCCATGTGTGTGAGTTCAGTTTTAACACTATGTGCACACACATGTTAAATACACTCACAAAACACTGACTTTGTTGGTTATTATATTCAGATTTTAAACTGTTTCCCTACAAGACAAAACAAACAGTTAATAAATGACCAAGAATAGAGAAAATGACCAACTAACCGTCTCTCATACTTTGGGAGCAGAGTTATTAGCTTCTTCAATAAAATCTCTGGAGATGGGAAACCACCTTGAAAAAAGTCAATTACCATCAAAGTTATAAAAATCTTATTGAAGAATGTGTGAGTTAGCAAAGGTCTTATCTTGAGATCACAAGATAACTATCATATTGTTCTCTTTTCAGTACAACTTAATTAAATCCGCTCGAGAGAATCAACTTCACGTGTTTGTGTTGACAGCCGATTGTTTACTGGTTAAATATTTTGGGTACAATATTGACGTGGTGGTAAAATACCAGTAAATCTGTTTACTGAGGCTGTCGCTCGTTAACAAAATCAAGTTTGATGACTTCCCTCCCGTCGTGTGGAGCCAGGGAGAGTAGATTGGCCAACGGATCTGAGCTGTGCCAATCAACAGCCCCTCGTCCACAATCATCCGAGTAGCAAAAGGTTTACGGGCCGACAGAGGGGCGGAGCCTGTTCTCAGCTCTTGTTTCTTGTTCCTTTTTCAGCAGCTGCATCTCAAAAGAGACTCGTGGATGATTTATGGATATTAATCTTGTGAAAAGGTGCAGTTGTCAAGACTCCAGGACCCGTTGACAGGTCCTCTACATGTACGTATTGAATATGCATCTGTACCATCAGGGCGTCGGCCTCGTCTGAGAACAAGGCTGTGTTTGTCCATGTCCGTAAATTTATGACTGTCCGTGAGCAGGACTCAGTGTGGAAGCAGGGGAGCGGGTCAATTGGAGGCAGAGTGTAGCAGCTGTCAGAGGAGCGCTCCTCCGTCCATCACATTAAATCAGCTGGGCAGAGAGGGAGCCAGGGAGGATTAGAGTGAGGGAGGAGGAGAGAGAGGCAGGTAGGTCTGCAATCACAAAACCAAGCAGGGGAAGATGAGTGACCAGCATCTTCCTATTCCTGCAAGAGCTGTTCCTGCATTCTAAAGCTTTACAGCCACAGTTCCACCCACTGAACTCTAAGATACCACACGATGGACAATACGACTTTGGCCTGTTTTTCATGATTTGAAAGTATAACAGATTTTTAGAGAGGTTTTCTGTCTGTGTCTTCATGTTTTATTCAGTCTGAAACTTCTGTTTTCTCTCAAAGAAGTTCATCGATAAAAATGTGAAAAATTTGCAATTCTGCACATTTGTGATGTGTTTGTTTGCTGTGTCAACTTTCCACTGCACGTCAGTCATTTCCTTCTTTTTGTTTCACTCCCCCCCCCCACCTATTGATTCCCAATTTCTCGCCTCAACTTTTGCTTAATTAAATTTCAACTTCTGTTTTCATCCTCAGTCGTTCCCTCGCTCACCGTCGTGCCGCCTCTTTCCCATGAAAACTTGTTTACTGCGACTTACATCGGCCGACTGTCAACATCTAATATAGATACCAGTAAAAAATACAACTTAAGATATAATGAATGAAGGTTCCCTTAATTTGAGTCTTTTAATCATGTTACAAAACCACCAACATCTCAACAAACACACGATTCTTCCTCTGAACTCATTTTTGGATTTGAACAAATCAACCTAACAAGCCTTGGTACGTTAAATTGGAATTTTTGTATTTTTGAAATAACACATCTCCCCATATCAGCACACTATAGGCCCCGGCTAACACGGGCAGCAGCCACACAAACATTTTGAATTATAGATAAGAGTGAGGGTGAAATCTCCTGGTGCAGCTGCATTGACAAGGAGCCTCAGCAGGAGCAGAAACCAGCAGTCGAACACTTCTCCGGCGTGCACAGTGCAACAAGCTCCATGACAAGCCACAGCTCTCATTGCCTGATCAACACATGGAGACTCAACTTCTACAGGAACAATAAAGGGAATATAAAGCAATGTAGGAGGCAGATGAAAAGGAAGATCTGATGACTGAATACATTCGCTGAGCAGTTTGATCTCAAAGGAAGGAATGCAGCTGACGTCCACTGACCTGCAGCAGTTTCATAATGAACTGAAGATATCTACATGTCTGGATGTTCTATCTTTGTCCAGCTCTTTACTTGTGTTTGTATCACAGACGCATGTTAAATCCAGGTCTGAGCCTCAGAACAAGCATTTGGTTTAAAGAACACTGAAGGCTTTGGTTTTGGTTTGTTTGTGGTCAGACCAACTGTTCCTCAACTTCCTCAACCTTCCTTTCACTTCCACTTTTCTGCACTGAGACGTGCTCTTGTACAGTCATTTCACAGTATATAACATCGCTCGGCCTCCGTTCAGTTAAACCCGAACCGCAGCTTGTGTAAATAACAGGCGTGTGAAGCAAATGCATTCTGCAAATGGAGGAAAGGTGAGTTTTTCTGAGGCAGCATAATTCTAAGAAGCAAAGCAAATCCAGCGAGGAGCTTGAAAAAGCCGGAGAAAGAGATGATGTGTGGGTGAAGGTGGAAGCAGAGAAGGAGGGTTCACTTTAGAAATGGAGCGAAGTCCCCCCCCCCACACACACACACCATTATGCAAACACGACAGAGCAAAGAAACTCCAGCTGTTAGCTGCACAGCCAGCCACCGAGAGGCAGCAGCCGCCGCCGAGAGGCAGCAGCCACCGAGAGGCAGCAGCAGCCACCGAGAGGCAGCAGCAGGAACCGAGAGGGAGCAGCAGCCACCGAGAGGCAGCAGCCACCGAGAGGCAGCAGCAGCCGCCGAGAGGCCGCAGCCACCACCGAGAGGCAGCAGCAGCCACAGAGAGGCAGCAGCAGCCACCGAGAGGCAGCAGCCCCCGAGAGGCAGCAGCAGCCACCCAGAGGCAGCAGCCACCCAGAGGCAGCAGCCACCCAGAGGCAGCAGCAGCCACCGAGAGGCAGCAGCAGCCACCGAGAGGCAGCAGCCACCGAGAGGCAGCAGCAGCCACCAAAGGCAGCAGCAGCCAGCGAGAGGCAGCAGCAGCCACCAAAGGCAGCAGCCAGCGAGAGGCAGCAGCAGCCACCGAGAGGCAGCAGCCTCCGAGAGGCAGCAACCACCGAGAGGCAGCAGCAGCCACCGAGAGGCAGCAGCCTCCGAGAGGCAGCAACCACCGAGAGGCAGCAGCAGCCACCGAGAGGCAGCAGCCACCGAGAGGCAGCAGCCACAGTGAGGCAGCAGCAGCCACCGAGAGGTAGCAGCAGCCACCGAGAGGCAGCAGCAGCCACAGAGAGGCAGCAGCAGCCACCGAGAGGCAGCAGCCCCCGAGAGGCAGCAGCAGCCACCCAGAGGCAGCAGCCACCGAGAGGCAGCAGCCACCCAGAGGCAGCAGCCACCCAGAGGCAGCAGCCACCCAGAGGCAGCAGCAGCCACCGAGAGGCAGCAGCAGCCACCCAGAGGCAGCAGCAGCCACCGAGAGGCAGCAGCAGCCACCCAGAGGCAGCAGCAGCCACCCAGAGGCAGCAGCCACCCAGAGGCAGCAGCCACCGAGAGGCAGCAGCCACCGAGAGGCAGCAGCCTGCCGACAAACAGCCTCTAATGAACGGAGAAGCTTGAATCAGAGTCACGGGGGGAATGTAGTGGACGTCAGAACACGCTTCATCCGTGTGGAGCATGAAACTTGTGCATTACTATCATCAAACAGTAACGGCGAGTTCCCGTGTGATCTGCTGATTGGATAGATTCAGACACTGATCAACAGTGACAGGCGGGAAATGGAGGGAATGGAGGGAGAGGGTTTACAGAGATATCTCAGAGCTGAGGTGTGGGGCGGGTGGACAGAGCGGAGGGAGACAGAAACAGAGTGATGCTGAAAGATGGAGAAAATAACAGGAGGGAAGGAGCCATGAGGCTGAGAAGAGAAGATGGAGGTAAATAAGGCGGCAAGATTAAGGGGGGGGCTGAAGGAACCATAGACAAGATTTGAATAATAAATCAGTAAGAGCAAAGACACTCATATATTCTACGCTTGCAGCTCTCACAGGTTCGACCGTGTTCTTTGCTCCAGTTTCGTTCCAGGAATCTTCTGAGCTTCTTTGCCACAGTTACAGTTTACAAGTCACGATGTCATTTGGCTCTGAGAGGCAGACGAGTACTCAACAGCCTATTTTACTTTTCCATCTTGGCTCAGATTCAACCAGAGGCACGAGCGTCTAATTTAAAAACTCTCAGATTCTGCTGGATGTTCCAGGATTAGCCTCTGGGCTCCTGCGTTGCTCCGGCAACTTCTACCTGAGTGCTGCTCGACCGGCGGCTGGAAAACAACCCTCAGTCACGATTAGATGAGAAAAGTGTCTTCACGTAATTTAAGAGCATTACTTTAGTTTCACCTGCTGAACCATAATTCTCTTTATTGGAGAATCTTTACCAGCTTTTTTCCAAATCTTGACATCAATTTAGATCATTCTAATAAGAGCAGTATTTCATTTTACTGGATATAAAGATGGACGACTGTTCAAATCATCCCTATCACCCATCCATGTTAACATTGGGGACATAGACCCAACTAAATAAGATTTAAGAGGATTATCAATGTAGTGTTCATGTTTCTGATAAGTTGGGTGATATTTTAAGCTATAGAGAATGAAGTAAGAGTTCTTGATTGACATCTGAAACCTCGATATTCCCTAAAGATATTTATTGAATGTTTTCATGTGTACCGTTAGCTGCACTGTTGAGTACTTATATTTAATAAAAGATGTTTTCTCCGTGCTTGTTTGTACCAACACATGTTGCTTGTTTCCTGTGTCCTGGGTGCCTCTTGTGGCAGATCCTAGCCACTGCATGCTGCATTAGGAAGTGGAAAAATCATATTTCAGCAAATAGTTTTGTGCGTGTTGTTGCTCGGCTGTTCAGAGACCTCATTTGACTCCGTGCACTCGTTTGATGTTTTTGACTCATAAAACTCACGATAACGCTCCGAGACTTTGGAAGCAGCAACACAACGGAGAGACCTGTGCAGAGGAAGGTTGAACACAACCTTGTATATTGTTATTCTGAGTGCACCGGGTTAAAATGTGTTTTCGGGTTTCAGATTCCACACGGTATCAGTAAATGTTGCAAATCAGAATATAAACACAAGAAATGATCCTTTTGAATCATGGATCTTGATCTATCACCGAATATTTTAATACATATGACCATATATATGTGAAACAACGAGATCTGATATGATCATATGTTCTAATATTCGCTGTTTATCCTTTTCCTGTTTTTTTAAAGTGACTTTTTTCTTTTCACTTCTGTTTATTTATCATATGTAAAGTGCATTGTTTTAAGCGCTGAAAACAAATGTATTATTACTGGTCGTATTATAAGTTTTTATCATTTGCAATATGTTTTATATAAAATAGGATTCAACTCAAAATCATAGCAAAGAATCTCTTGAATATTTCCCCAGAGAGAGTCTGGTCTTTAATTGATAGAAGAAGGTTTGCACCTCTAGCAGCAGCAGCAGCTCTCTGCTCTGCAGTCGCTCTATAATCCAGGGTAGATTTTCTTTCTCCTGTTTGGCTGCAGACCCACAGACCCGAGGCGTTGCTCTGGAGATGCTGGTAATGAGCGTCTTTCTAAGGTTCTGCTCCGCGGAATAAAATGAACAATGAACTGCGGAGACATGACTTCATACACTGTAACCAGCAGTGTTATGAACATGCATGAGCACACACGCAAACACACATTCACGCACACACACACACACACACACACACACACACACACACACACACACACACACACACACACACACACACACACACACACCACACACACACACACACACTCATGCTTGCAAACAGGCTGGCAGGTGGTGGAGCTGTGAGTCAGTGAGGCATGAAAACACAAATCTACAAATCCCTCTCACTTCACATGCAAAGCTGTCTTCTCCACACACAAACACACACACAGACACACACACACACACACACACACACAACACACACACACACACACACACACACACACACACACCTTTCCAGATCGCTTTGCAGTCTCAGTCTCTCTCCCGCTTCCACTCTAATCTCTCTTGACATTTTTCCATTTTCCCGCCGATTCATGCTCCGCTGCACAGATGCCGGCGTCCTGCTCGGCCGTCCGGCGATTCGGCTCCGGTGCTCTGCAGTTCGCTCACATCCCTGTTGCTGGGGCAACGGCACATCTGGCTGGGCCAGCCTCACGCCTGTTGGAGAAGGTGGCGGGGATCGGCCTGGGATGACTAATGGAGTTTGGGGTCAGGCAGGTCCTTGGCCACCCCCCCTGCCTGCTGCCCACCCTGCTCAGACACAGACAGAGAAGAAGAAGTCTTCTTCCAAGGGTCACCCACTAAAAATAATGTTAGAAAAAACAATATGCTGCTATCTGTGAGAGGCAATAAGGTTTACTGCCCCTGGCTCCCAGTGATAAACTGTGTTTGTGGTTGTTTATCAATAACACAACGTGATCAAACTCACTGGACACACTCAGCTTTCTGTTGGACTGAAAACTCCCCACACGGTTCAGCCATAGGAGGAAGACGTTTGATTGTTTAGTAAGTACGATGCAGTTTAGTGACGGTGGAGTGAAGCCGTGGTGACGAGGTCCCTGTGTGAAATCTACCTGAACTCCTTTTGTCCCTTTTTGTTCTCATTTCACCGGTTGTGTGTGTGTGTGTGTGTTTTTACTGTAAGTTCTCATACTGTTGTACCTGTATTTTGCACTTCTCAACCCATTTTCACAGCACTCCTGTTTTTACTACTCACATTCTACCTTGTGCCTTTCGACTGCGTAAAACATTGTGTTCCTTTATTTTAACCCTTTACACGTTGCGTACTTGTATTTTCTGTCTAAACTGGGCGATTAGAGGGAAACTGCATTTCAGTCACATGACAGAGCAGCTGACAGAACTCCACTAGAAGATGAAGTATGTAAAGAGTCAGAGCTTCATCAGCTAATCCACATTGATGAGACTCATCACCACACTTCACCACTGAGCTGCAGGCATCTGCTGCTGTGCGATCTGTGATCTGTGAACATGAAGCTCACATTCAGTATATCACTATAAGGTTTCAGGCAGCGTGTGAGTCTGTCTGTATCACTGAGGTAAAGCAATGCTCCGGGTTGTGCTCTTTGCTTTGTGTAACATCGAGACAGGAGCAGGTGGAATGATGACACCGAGCTCCAGAAGCAGCAAGAAGGAGAAACATGTGAGAGATGGAAGCCGACATGTGATTAGAGGTGAGAACACAGTCTGCGTCTAAACTATAAAAGAATGACCTCAAACTCTGTGAAAGCACAAAGCTAAAGAAAATAATTGAAGGTGCTAAACAATCGTTAATGTTGAGGAAACAGCTGTGACTGTAACTCATCCATCCTGATGATGTCTCATCTAAGTGTTTTCTGATCTAATCACAAGCAAACATTTTAAAAAACACTTCCCTCATCAGTCAGTTTAATGATCTGACAACACACTGCTTACTGTTCGGTTTCCACTGGTTTGAAACCACATGGTGCTGGTCACGTTGGTGTTCATGATGAAAGAAGCATCGTCTTTTGTGTAAAAAGTCATTAAAGAGATTTAGTTGCCTCATGTATTAACCTCGTCCCTGCAGACGACCGGTGTTCAATGCAATCTCACATCTGGAATCCAGTGCTGCTGAGCAAGGCAGTGATTTACCACCGGCTGCAGTGGAGCCGGATCTACAGCGTGCAGCTCGGAGGGTGGGAAAGAAAAGGTTAGTGTGTGAATCCCCTTGATGCTCGATAACCTATAGAACAGAGAGAACAGAGGAGCACACACACACACGCACACACACACACACACACACACACACACACAAACGCACACACACACACACACACACACACACACACACACACACAAACACACACACAAAACAATGGTTTCCTTGCTGTCAATCCTTCTTTATCTGGAAGAAGAAGAAGAAGAAGAAGAAGAAGAAAAAAGAAGAAGAAGAAGAAGAAGACAGAACCGACCGGGGACAGCTGTCCACTAATCTCTGGGCGAGAGACGTAGAGAGAGACTGTCAGAGAGAGAGAGAGAGAGTTTGTCTTTCTTCCGCTCGTCTCGCCTCGCTGCTGTTACCATGACAATGGGCCGAACCCAGGAGTGAGAATCTCCCTGTTTTCCTTGCTCTCTTTCTTTCTCTCTCTCTCTCTCTCTTCCTCAGTCTCGCTCGCTCTATGACCCGCCTCCCTCTCTTTACCTCCCCCTCCCTCACCCCCTGCCAAGCTTGAATTCCCTCCCTTCTAACCATTTCCTCTCGTCTTAACCTTTTTCATTTTTACTTCATCCCAATGTTTCCCCACTTGGCACCATCATCACTCTCTCATTTCACTCGTCCTCCGTCACCATCCATCCATCTTTCATCCTCCCATTGACTTCAACTCCTGAGTTCAATTTGAAATGTTGCTTTTTTTGGCAAAAACCATAATCCAGGACTGAATCGACAGAGTAGATGGAACCAGTGTGTTTTTCCTCCGCTGCTGATCCGACGTCCCATCAATACCTGTTGCATTGATTCTGATAGGAGCTGTCAATGTTAATGAGATATGTCGAATAAAGAAATATGTTAATGAGAGAATTGTTGATAACAGACAGAATCAATGCAAGATGCACATAGACACAAATTTAGCTTGTGAGTGAAGCACACACGACAATTCTTCGTCCGTTGCTCGAGTTGAAATATTTGAACTACAGGGGTAAAATCTACTCCTCTGGGAGAAGACATGATCTTGATAATGCAGATGTTGTTGTTACCTAAAGCAGAACTCCTCCTCCCCTCTTCTCTCGGGGAACTGACGGATTCATGCCGGTTGTGTTCATGTGTGATCACTTGAATTTAGGCGTCTTATTGTGAATTTCATTAATTCAGATGTCAAACAGCAGACGTGCATTTTATTGCTGTACAACCAGTTTGGAGCAAACCATTTATAAAGCTAAATGTAAATGATGATTATCACACATTGCCAGTAGGTGGCACTGTGGCTGTGACTGCATATTGGTGTGTAAAGGTCGTCGGCTCGGGGCTGTGATCAAAGATGACGGTGATGACGATGAAGAGGAGGAAGAGGAGCGAAGTTAACAGCTGCCTCAGTCGGAGAATCCTCTCTTTCCCCATGTCCCGCTCATCCTCCGTACGCTTCCCCTCTCTCTTCACTCCTCCCTCATCCTCAAACTGAAACCTCCCAACTTCCTTCCCTCCAATGTTTTCCTTTCCTCACCCTCCATCTTCCCTCCCTTCCCCCGTCCCCCCTTCCTCTTCCTCGCCCCTTCTACTCCCTCTCTCTTCTTCTTTCTCTATCTCACGCAGAAGCTTCCCGGTGACCCTCCCTCCAGCGCTGCACAAATTAAAGCACATTTCACCCCAAAGAGGAATCGGCAGCTTCCCCCGGCTCTTCCTGTGTTTGGATGCACCTCGTATACAGAGTGTGGTGTTTAGATGTGTGTGTGTGTGTGTATGTTTGTGTTTGTGAGTGTGTGGGTGGACGCGTGTGAGATTACATTACAGCAGCGAGCCTCTAGCTTATACAAGTTCTCATTGCAACAGGAAATAAAGCTTTTTGAAAACTGCTTTCCTCCCATGCATTCTTCTCTGTTTCCCCTCTCGTCTTTTCCTCACTTTCTCCCTCTCTCCTCCACCATGTTCTCCTGGTCTCCCCCTCGTCTTCTGGCCTGAGGAGATTTACCAGTTTACCCTGACTGCTCCTCCCCTCCCAGTAACCCTCCTCCTCCCGTCCTGCTTCATTCCCTCTGCTTGCTGCTTCATGTTTTTTTACCCCACATTTCGGCTTAATTAGACATTTTACTCCTTCTCTCTTCCTTCTCCCTGATCTTCGTTCTCCTTCTTTTTCCCGAGATCTCACCTTTGAAGTTTCACCAGCTCTGTGGTTCTGGGGGGTTTCATCAGAGGATTGATTATTCGAAGTTTCCTGGTGTTAAACCTCTGAGGGTGTTTTTTCTCCTTGATATCGCTCCGTGGTGTTTCTTTCTCTGGTCTATGAAGAACATCACTTCTTTTGATTCTAACTTTCTCTCACAGAGCTATGTGTTCAGATCATAGAGGAAGATCAACGAGATGAAAGCAGCACAAATCCTGATCGACCTCAGGTTGGTTTGGTTTCACTGCTGTCAATCATAAGAGGGAAGGAACTTCTGCTTTTTAAAATGACTTTATTGTTGTCATTATTGCACCAACACTATTCAAAATGATACTCAGACTTTTCAATTTAGTATGAACCTAGATATCGGGTGTGAAGGTTCCTCGGAGCAAAGACTGATGAACCAGGATGACGACAGGAGATTTCCTTTGTCAGACCAGATTCTCTTAGGAATCTCCCTAAATTACAAAATTAAACCAAAACCATACAGATCAAATGAACAAATGACACAAACACATGAAGCTGGATTCAGACTCTCAGGTTTTGAAACGGTCCTTAGTTTCACTGATAAATAGTTAACAGTATGAAGATAAATCACATTTATAACAAATTATTAATCACAAAAATATTTAATTGTGTCTTTTTAGGTCTTTTTTCAGAACTTAAATCATTTATAAATCTTTAAAAACAGAATCTATAGTCCCAGGAGATAGAGGAGTAGAAATCCCTCTAGCCCCTTCTCTATACACCGCTCCTCTTTCACTGTCTTCCTATTAGCGGCTCCTCTGACTTGCAGGCTTTCCACATGACTGGTCACAGGAGTTAATGTCGCCCCAGCTTTCCTAAGAGGGAGAAAGGTTGGAAAAGAAATTGCTGGTATCACTCAGTCAACCTTTTCTCAGTTTCAGGCAGTTATGCCCCTTTCAGATCGATAGACCCCCGATTAAGGCCTGCCACTGAGTAGATCAATGCACACTCTCTACCTTTCAGTCCAGTTCACCAAGACTCCCACCTCTTGAATGGAAAATGTCTGAAAGCACCTCTGGATATTTCTTATTGAATGTTAAGTACAGTCATATTTCAGCTGAACTTCTACTCAAGACCATCACAGCAAGAAATCTACAGAGTCACTGCCCCGGACGATAGAGGAGAGACTGATGACCCAATTATAAACTGACCAAAATGAAACAACACATTACTTTCGATGGGTTTTAACATTGTTGAAAGCATTGTGGATAATGTACAGTAAGTACACAAGTCAACAACATGTATGAGTCTAACCATAAACCCTGAAACCCCCCACGATCGCTGGAGGACATTAAGTTTACCAAACAACTACTGTTGAATATTTCTATGCTGCAATGAACGACTGGTTAATCTCCTCACGGACGTCTCAGCATCTGTTATCATCATCACACAATACCTCAGTGAAGGATAATCACCTTCCACCGTCACTCGTTTCATCGCTCTTACTTAAGGTTGTTCCTTCGCTCCACTGCGGCTCTTTGACTCGTCGTCAGTCACCACGTTCATCCCTTGTTGGTAAATAATAGCCGACGAATGGCGTCTCATTTAGACCCAGTTGTTTCCACGGAGGAGGAAGAATAGAGTCGCATTGAGTCGGAAGTGATGGCTTCAGTTTAATGAAACTGTCTAAATTTGCTCTAATAGGATCTGGAGCCCCATTTAATTAGTGCACATTAGATTCTACAGAATAAATATCATTAAAATGGTAATGAATCCCCCCCCCCGTGCGGAATGCTAATAGGTGAAGATGCACAGGACTGTTTCAGTTCAGAACACATCATCTGAGGGAAACGTTTGAATCCATTTCCCACTGAACAAATCTTCCTGGATCCTCCCTCAGTGTTTCTCTGCCGAGTTTCCGGACGACACGAGAACCGAACTGGACTCCCGTGGACTCAGCTGATTTTCTGTCAGCGGAGGCAGATTAGTATTTGGGCAGCCCCCGGCCTCTGCTGATTGGTTGATTCATGGCTTTGTGAGCTGGTAATTGGATGATGACAGTGGGGTGGAACAGTGGAGAGGGATGATTGATGGCTGCTGCTGCCTCAACTTGCTGTAGAGAAGATGTATGCTGCAATATTGTTTTTCTCTGTGTGTGTGTGTGTGGTGTGTGTGTGTGTGTGTGTGTGTGTGTGTGTGTCTCCGGACATGGAACCCCCACCTGTGGCTGTTTCGGGGGGAAAAATACTTTCGGGTATGACGGATGTACGAGGTGGTTTCCCCCCCACGCTGCTTGCACACCTACACACCTGAGTGATCTTGCGTTCCTCTCCGCAGGACGCTGACATGAAAAGTTTTCTCCATCTCCGTCATGGCGTCCCGAGCTTTGACTGACAGGCTGCGCCATCCGTACGTCAAACTCACGGCTCTCCAAAACAGAACCTCTGCTCCCCGGGGGGTAAAGGCCGAGGGGCAGAAGAAACACTTTTAAAGAATTAGGTTTATTCACTCTCTTTATTCAAGAGCAGGTCTAAGTGATTTCACATTCCGATTTTTAAATCCTTTACTCCAAACTCTGAGCTCACATTTAATAAGTACCTGCTTTTGCTTAGATTTTGCGCTTGTACTCGTATTTCCCGTCCTCCAGCTTCAGCTCCTGTGGACCAACGATCTGAGTGACTTCCTGTCCTTGAAGTCGAGTCGCTTTTCTTCAAACACACCAATGAGAAGCCAGTGTAATAATAAAGCCAAGGAGGGCATGATTGCATGAACCCAGTTAAAGTAGCCGTAGATACAGGACTTAAAGCTAACACACCCATAACTAGGGCGGGTACATTTTATTTGTCAACAATCTACCTGCGATTTTATTGATTTCTGACAGACTTGTTACACAACATTTCCAAGAGCAGGGGGGAAACCCGAGAGCAGAGGTTTCCTGCCCACAAAGGAGAAATGTCAGCGTGAGGAGAAGAGTGAAGGAAATCTGAGTGCAAGTGCACAGCTCGAGCAAAGCAGAGCAGCTCCAAGCACAAGCAGAAGCTATTTGAGTTTGAGGGCAGGGTTTTGAAATCTGAACCTGAAATCGAGTTTGAAATACTATGTTCTAAAAAAAAGGCAATGTCAAATGAACTTGAAGCAAAAGTAAAAAATCGTCCTGGATCTGGTTCCAGATACACATGAATATCCATAGATGCACAATCTTTATGACACTGCAGTGTAGTTGGCCCATTTGTGTGTGTGAGTGTGTGTCTCTGTGTGCCTGAGGTCATTCATTACACACATAGTTAACAACAGGCAAGCAGCCTGAGGAGCAGCAGCGAGCCACGATGGAGCCGAGGCCTCAACACAGCAGCTTGCAGAGCGAACAGATGTGATGTAAAACATCTTCCCCCCAGCTGAGGGGAAGGAGAAGATTTGTGTCCCCCTATAAAAAGCTCCATTAACTGTGTTAATTCAATGGGATCTTTAATGACGACCTTGTTTCCAATGTTGGCCGAATCTCAGAAGCTAATTTTAACCACAAGGCCGTGAATAGGCAGCGGTTTTCAAAAATAGCACAAACAAATCCTCGATCTAAAAATATCACAATGACGCAATGTTATCTCAGCGACACAGGTGTGAACATACACACACGTGCAAAATAATGAAGACCGGGAGTTTGTCTCCATCCGAGGCCACTGTGTTCACACCGGTGACTGTAAATACAGAAGGATGACATGTCTCCACTTCCTCCCACTGTTCAAAAATAAAGCTAAAACATCTCTGATCCGGGCTCTGCCATCTTTCTTCCCCTCTCTCTCTCCCCCTGTCATGTTTAATGTGCTAGTTTGGTCCCATCTGCTAACATGGAGGAGGTGGGGCGCTATTCTGCTGCCAGCCACCGGGGGGCTTTACAGATGTTTTGGCTTCACTTTTGAAGAGCTCTCATGTCAGCCATCTTTACATACAGTCAATGATCAGGCAAAATGCTAAATGACTAATAGTGTTGGCTCATTTTATTATCAATGGAACAGATAACGGACGGATACGAATTATAAATATCAGGGTTTTCCTGAGTTAAATAACTCGGACATGGCAGTTTCATTTCGAGTCTGTAATCGACCTTGAAGGAGTTTGGTTCCTCCAGTTTAACCAGCAGCAGTCGCTGATGGTTGCCGTAGCGTCCCCTGCTGCCACAGAGGAAATAAGTGAATGGTGAGTGAAAACAAGTTCCTGGCGTCTCCTGATGTGTTTTTTCCTGCAGAAACTCTGTCAAACAGCCAAGAATTACAGCTTGTCACAGATGATCGGCTCCAAAAGGACGGAAGTGGCAAAAACTGTCAGAGAGAATAATTAAAAAAGAGGAACAAGAGTGAGAGAGTGAGAAGACGAGTGGCCACTGAGGCGACTACACACAGGAGTTTGGGTAAACAGCTAAAACACTGATCCACAGTCTGATCATAAAACTGCAGTTTAATCCACTCACTCAACTTCAAAATATAAAAAGTAATCCTCGTTATAAATATCCGTCGAGTGCCTCCTCACAGTCCACATGAAGCTAAACTCCTCTGGTGCCTGAACTCCTGCTGAGTTTCACCTTGATCACCGTCTCTCTAATGGACTCAGAAGACAAACTCCTGGTTCGCTGTATCGAGCCCCGGCGTTGGTCCTGTGTGGATTCAACCCCCCCCTCCCCCCTCCCCCCCCCGGTCTCTCCGCTCCGGCAGAGACAAATAACATCGAGAGGTCGCCACGAACGTGACAGGAGCAAAAGGATAATGTGACGGTGCCGGACCAGAGCACGGTAATTGGGAGCTGCTACCTGTGACTGGGTGGCTGGTGACTACATTAGCAGATGGATTAGTGACGGGGCTGCTGATGGAATCAGACTGTGTTCGTCTGGATTGAGGCAGCACACCTCACAGCTAAAGCAGGGCAGGAGGCGTGATGCCATTTTGAAGTCACACACACTCACACCTACACACACACAAACACACGTACACACAAGCATATTCATACAGACACTTTCAACAAGGTGTTTTATTTTTGGGGCACATTTTACTGTGCAGAACACATTTACATATTTTGCCTGTGAACGAACTGGATGAAAATGTTCTTATCAAAATAACTAATATGCTTCATTCACTGTCACATCCAGAGGTTGGACCAGTGGCTCCTGTAGAAGACGCCCAGCAGCCTCCTCCAGTCTGGGGCTGCATGGTAGATCTCTCAGCCCAGTGGTCTTCAGGCGTTCACGTGAAGAAACGTGGAGGAAAATTATGAAAAAAGAAAGTTGAGGCTGTAAAATGTTCAAGCTCCTGCTGATCTGGATAATTAGCTCAGAAATGAATGAATGGGTTATAGGATTATTGGGAGTAATCAAGAAATGAATGATTTGTTGTGTTAAGCCTTGTTAGAGGAAAGGTTGAAGTTACTTTTTTATTTGTATTTAGTTTTGATGATGATGTTGTTCATCATGTCTGTTGTTTACTGCGACTCCTGACTGGACGATCATGTGAAGAGTCAGTTCTGGATCGACTTATGAGAATAAAACAGCTGTTGTATGTTTTTATATTTACGTGTGGGTGTGTCCAGATGCAACTCTGAAGTTGTGTTGTTTGATTGTGTATCTCTTTTCCTTTCGTAAAAGCTAAATGAAATAAGTTAGGAGGCAGTGAAACTCTTTTCCTCAACGTTTAGATAATTCAAACAGCTCTATATGAATAAATAAATCTATTTGAAAGCAGACATACTCACACAGAGGAGGGAGGGGCGGTGACAGTGGAGACCATGACACTAACATCTTAATGATATGTTTATGAATTTGGCTTTTTAATTATATATCATATTCAATCACTATATCTATGGTTTTCTAAGAGGAGCAGCAATCACAACTTCAACACACATCACGTAAAGTCAGCATCACAATGTGGTTTTGATCGATGATGTTTTGTGGATTGTGTCATGAAAAGCACAACAACATCACACATTCAAATATCAGAGTAAAAACAAAAACACTAGAAAACAACAGGCAAATGACAGTTATGAGCTAAACTGAATTCTTCACCACCTCTCAAACTCAAACCTCGCTTCACTTTGAATTTCCTGTTTACAACACCTCTATAATTAAATCAATGTGCAATTACAGTAATGGATGGTTTGTCCAGTGATTATGAATTATATTGTGTTTATAAATGACCCAGTGCCGACAGTAACCTGCAGAAGTGTACGTTGATGTATTAATGGGATGTGCTCTTGAAAATGTGCAACTATCAACATGTGATAAGGGCGAATAAGGAAGTGACTCTTTGAAGAGGAGGAGGAGGAGGAGGAGGAGGAGGAGGAGGAGGA
The DNA here is from genome assembly GCA_038501795.1 of Pseudopleuronectes americanus. NCBI lineage: Eukaryota > Metazoa > Chordata > Actinopteri > Pleuronectiformes > Pleuronectidae > Pseudopleuronectes > Pseudopleuronectes americanus. Next base: position 708,245 of record CM076721.1, read on the forward strand.
GGAGGAGGAGGAGGAGGGGGAAGAACATCTTCACACACAAACACACACTTTTCCCTGAGGAGATCATGTTTGTTTTTCCACGTTTTTAACTTCCACTCTTGTCATTTCCTTCAGCTTTTCTCTTCTGCTTCACCAGCCAACATCAAACAAGGAAATCTATTCAATTCAATTTTTCCCACCATCTGTAAACTGCACAGTGTTTGTTTAGGTTTAAAGTAAAAGCACAAAAAAACTAAAATAAGTTTCCGAAATTAAATTTGGGTGGAAGTAGTTTGGAAAAAAAAGAAACCGTAAACAGACTTCCCAGCTGAAGTGAATAAAATCGATGTCCCGCAGCCAACTCGACTGAAATGAAAATACAAATCCAGATCTAGTGGATTTAAATGTGGAGATTTTCTTATTTATTTAATAAACATTGTGTCAGAGGTCGTCAGGGCGATATAAGATGAGAAGCGTCAGACATGAGCTCCAGAAATCATCTGGGTTTGACTTTCACATATGAAGAACGCAGCGTTCACAACCAGAGGAAAATGTCCGTAACATTCCAGATAGGCGTGAAATCTGAGTAGAACATGTAGAAGGAAGGTCATGATGTAGAGATGTATGAACGCAGCTTTAATGTTGAATGAGAACCGAGCAGTTTCTGTATCTGACACAGAATCCAAACCCTCATTCTGTATGAATGACTTTCAACTCAGGGGCCAAAGTGTTTTCCTTATCTCTCCTTCCCAACTTGTTTCCTCCACTTCTTCAAGTGCCTCTTGGCTGGGCCGACATCTTTGTCACCTCCGACACACTGCTGGCTCCTCGCTCCCCGCTGGCCGCCCGCTCACCTCCCTGCCTGCTGGGTTTGAGAGTTTAAAAAACACTTCAGTGACTCTCACTTACTCTCCCCCAGAGCAGGCGAGGGGAGATTGTCTGTAGATCTTTCAGGCAGACACAAACCGGGCAAACTGCAGCGAGGCGAAAGAAGAGAATTATCTCTCGCTGGTATTTGTGGATTTGGAGGATAGTGAGCGGGGGGTTGGCAGAGTGTGTGTGATCTGCGGCTGACTGTGTGCAGGGCACTCAGCCTGTGTGTGTGTCTGTGTGTGTGAACTTTCAATTTGTATTCATCCAAGTGATCTGGACCCAGTGCGGCTGCTCTTTTCACATGACTCAGTTTTGGGGTTAAATGGTTTTGCCAGTTACTCAATTCACACATTTCTACAGAGCATCTCTGTTCAGCCCTTTGTCACCAGAGCAGCTGGGAGTTCAGGATCTTGCCCACGGACACGTCTCAAGTCCTAGAACTCTACACATTTGTTAGGACCAATCTCAGCCGTTGTGTGTCACAGTTTAATACATGCATCTACCCTGGTTTGACTGTTCATGACTGTGTGTGCTGGGGCCGTTGTTTGTTTATGTGCACCTGTGTGTGTGTGTGTGTGTGTGTGTTGTATTCCCCAGCAGTGATGCAGACCACTGAGCTCCATTCAATAGTGCCAGTGTCCAGTTCATTTCTCCAGTTGTCTATTTGCAGTGCAGTCAATGAGGAGCACTCCCAGCCCCTAGCCCTGCCATCCATCTCTCTGTCTGTGTTCATCCACCCAGGCTTTGCTGAGTTTGCATTCTGCCTTTTTATTTATGTAGCTTCGCCCTGTTACAACCCCCCCCCACATGTCAAGTGTTCTCCATTGAGAACAATCTCAGACGTTAACGGCTCGACCCCTGACCTGGATTGGTTGTGTTGGGTGAGTACCTCGCTGGAGGGCATGTGGATATCACAGAGCAACAGCAGTCTGGGCCGTGATCACTGTGTTAACTGAGCCTGCTTTAGAGCATAAAGGTGACTTGTTGAAATAAGTCAGGACGATTATAAATATAAAAACTATTTCCACAAATTATATTCCTAATTTTCTTTTGGGAGATAAGGGAAGTTTGAGTTTTCTCCCTGTCCATGCAGGTTTCATATGCCTGTGAGTTTCTGTGATATGAACCAACTGTAACTTCACAACGGGTGGAAACTGTGATTTTTGTACATTTTCTTATCGGTCACGACCCGACTACCAGCGTGAATGGCAAACACTGCCAAAACTTTTACTGCTCTTGCTTTTCCCCATTGCTTTTCCTCGTTCGTGTTATTTTCTGCAAAAGTATCAGCTCGTCTGGAAGGGGATTGTTTTGTTGTGTTGGTTTTAAAATGAAAAGCGTATTAGCTCGGAGGTAGCCTGAGAAAATACAAATTTATATAAACTATATAAAGTGCAGGTACGAGCAATACTCAGTCTGAATACACCAGCTTCCCTGGGAAACACAAAGCTTGCTGTTGCTTCACACATACAGAAGAACCTGCATGCCAATATCACAACGCCACAATCTACAGCTCCTGACATTACTGTAGAGTTAATCAACACCTCTCTGACACAGTCTCAACAAAGCACAGAGTAAGTGCGTGTGTTTGTGTGTGTGTGTGTGTGTGTTTGTTTGTGCACGTAACACATCCTCACATGTTCCCGGAGCACCAGACAGGTTTCTCCTCAGGCCCGAGCGTGAGCACGGTGCAGACACAGGCGTAATCCTCGCTGATGGAAAACCGGTCACAGTCACAAAGCCCCCTCTCTGCCCGCTGAGTGTGAGATGAGATAGTGAAGAGATTGCTCAGGATATTTGGAGAAATTTCTTCCACTTTGACAAAGAAAGGATGCGTCGGTGTGCAGGCAGAGGAATGAAGGTGACAGGTGATGGTGGAGGTCGGGCTGTGCTGGTTAATTTACCACATGTGATATCTCAGCTGATATCTCCAGCATCACCGCCGCTTGGAGGTCACATGGTTGGATGTTTTGTAAATCTGAAACGTTAAACGTCTGGCTTTTTATATATTAACAAAAGAACTGAGTCAAGAGCACAAGAGTCGTGCTACTGCTGCAGCTGCGTGGATCTCAGTCCAGTCCTGACAGAAACATCTCAACAACCATTGTATATGTAACATGGTTTTTGGGAAACGCGTTCATGGTTCCCAGAGGATGAATCATTCACACATTCATGTGTCACAGATCAGAATAGAGATATGAGACTAAAAATAAACAGAACTGACAAAAAAGGAACAAAACAAAGACGTTAATGAGAATCATCACAGAAGTGAATATCAAGGACAAGGACAAAAGAAGGAGAAGAAGGAAAAACAAAGATTAGTGAGATCACTGTCATCTTATAATCCCACTCCCACATTCCCCAGAGCTCCTGCTTGAAGATACAGTGAAATTCAGAAAGATGAATAAAACCATAACTCATGGATAAGTCTAATTTAGAGAAATAGAAGACAAGGGAATAAAAAGAAGACACAAAAGAGAGGTGGAAGGAACCTTTAATCTGCCGACTGTGTCAACGCTGTGATAGGGAGTCTTACTTTTAAAACCACTGACACATTTCAACCTCATTAATGGTCTGAAGGGGCCAGAACAACTTCAACCAGCTGTGATTAGAATCAAACTTACAGGATGGAGCTCGGTGCTCTTTGGCTCAAGGGGTTGACGCATAATTTGTGAGACGAGATGTGGAGATGCTTATATTCAGATAAATTCATCCAGGCTTCTTCAGGACAGAACGCCTTAGGGAAAATACCTAGCTACTTAGAGACACAGAGACTCGATACAGAGGTTATAAATCACACATGGCGTTGCAGCTTCATCCAGTTTTTCCCACTGGATCCAGAATCAGCCTAACCTCCCTCCAGAGTTGAACTTTGACATGATGCACACAATCCAAACACTTTCTCTGTCATGCTTCAGTAGCACATGTGTCCGTTGTGCTCACGGGGGCCAAAGGCCAAACGTGTGGCCAGCTTGAAGACTTTAAATGGATTCGAGGCTGCAGAGAAGAATCAACCGCTCAGGGATCGAAACCCACGAGTGTCACGGGCAACGACCACAATTATATGACTTTATTCAGTCTTTGATAAATCCAAGGACTGAAGGGAAGGAATGAGTACATCCTGGGGAGAGTAACTTTAGATGTTTAGATGTGAAAATGTGCGTATGAACGTATAAGGACAGACAAATAGTAAATAAAGTAGAAATATGAAAGCATGAAAATGCTTTTTAATGTAAATGCTGCAGTTCATTTGCCGAAATTCATATTCTGCCAAATTACTGCTGCTCTGGCATCGAGAGTCTTTTCATCAATTTCACGGCAGAGAGGAAAATAATGAAGTCATTTCTATTTCTGCTTCTTTCCATAGCTGCGTGTTGGAAATTGATGAATGTCTCAAATCATTTCATGGGATTACAGAGGAGGGAAGTCAGCCACCCAACTGCTCCCTGACAAACAGAGATCAGGCTCTGCTCTGATCTTATTATTGAGAACCACCAGCCTGAACTGATTGAGCAAAGGGGAGAAACATTTGTAGGAGATTATCCACTAAGGAACAAATATATAACACTGTCTTCTACAACATTAACCTCTAATTTACCTCTATTGACTTTCAACTTGTGTTTCTAAGTTGTTCGGCTTGTTGCTTCCTGTTTTTTTACCTGTCACTTCCTGTCTTTGTCCCGTTTACTCTGTTACCTGCTGTATCCTGAATTTTATATTTCCAATACTAAACTGAGAGGGTTCTTGTCTGCGTTTATGTCCAGTTCATAGATTGTATATAAAAATGAGACGTCGACACCAGGTCCAGAAAGTGAAGCCAGTTCTGAAGTGCCTGAAACCTGTGTTATCTTGAATGACCAGCAGGGGGTGACTCCACTGGTTGTTTCTATAGGAGTCTATGAGAACACTAACATCTCTAGTTTCAAGTCTTCTTCAATACAGCTGACGTTCATTCAACTTTAGTTTTGAAAAGCAGATCTTAACGCAAAATCCAAGGTTGAGATCACAGCTTCTATGAATAATTACATTTACATTGTTGTAAGATATGGACGTGTCTGATGAACGCTGCCTAATAAACCAGCTCTCTATGGGTCGAGCGTGAGCGTCCTATCTGCATTCATTTATCAGCAGCAGCCAAATGCCCCCATCAAAAGACAAATGTAGAGGCCATGAAACTCCTCTCCAGCCTTATGGCTCAACTAAAACAAACAAATGTACCTCAATTAAACCGAGAGCGCTCCATACATCACGACAGATGGCTGCAAATGAAGCCAATTTGAAAGTGTTAACAGATAATGGATCCGACACGTCGAACAGAGCCGAGCGCTGCAGCTAATGTCGATGATTAATGTCGTGTTTGGAGACGATTGTCTGTTTCATGTCCTGCGTTGACCTTTTGTGACTTTTAGAGGTTTTCACGTCTCTCTGCTTCCGTCTTCATGATCTGAAGGAACGGATTTGGAGGATCAGCTCATCGTGATCACTGAAGTTGATGATGACAATTTTTCTGTGTAAAGCAGCAAATAAAGAAAACTGTCAAAGATGAGGTGTGAGGATTATTCAGAAGTATAAGGGCGCTTAGCGAGCATCTTTATAGCACCGAGGCTAACACCCTGTCCACCTGGATCCACCTGTCCCACAATCAATCATATGAACACAACATAAACTGATATGTTGAAGAAACATAAAACCAGATTTTGACAGACGACAGTGCAGTGGTGTAGATTATCTCACTGATTTGGAGTTTATTCAGTTGACATGCAGTGGATGCACACGGGGCCTCTGGGGCCCTGGTGCAGTTTCACAGATGTAATCACCCGAGCAAGTGGAACCAAACGATATGATGAAAGGTTTGGGAGAAACTCGTTTTAATAGTGTGATTTACATGTAGTGCTTCTTTTCAATTAATTCACCGGTAACAAGCAGAGCTCAGCAGAACCCGGTCCTGCAGGAGAATCCCCTCACCGACATGTTTGTTTAATGACGAGAACCTATTTGAGAGGCTGTGTGTGCGTGTTAGTGTGCGTGTACACGTGGGTGTGCACGTGTAACAAGGCGCGCGCACACGCCCAAAAATTCCCATGCACAAATTACCCGGGAGCGAATCGATACCTCTCAAGTTGACCGGCTCTGACGTCAGACGCACAGTTGGATCTCCCCCTTTTTTCTCCCCTCGTCTGTCCGTGGCGCGTGCGTGCGCGTGTGTGCCTGCTGCACTGTATGTACGTGTATCTGTCTGTGCGTGCGTGTGTGTGTGTGTGCCTCCCCTGCCCCTTCTCACTGGCGCGCTCTTTTGAGGCGCGTTGCTACGTGCCCAGAATGGAAAGCAGCTGCGCGCCGCTGCATGGGGCAATAAGTTGCCCAAGTGATGGAGGGAGATAGACGCCGGTGAGCGCCCCCCCCACACACACACACCCCAGTCTGGGAATAAACATGATGTAATTACCACCTCTGGAGGCGTGAGTGGGCTGCGGCTCAACCCTCCTGTAATTCCCAGCGTCTGCACACTGGTCCCAGTAACCCGCGCTGCGCTGGTCCACAGGAACCAGTGTGACGAGCTGTCAGAGCAGGAGATGACAAACACGTTACAGTGAGAGCGGTGGTGACAAGAAGCTCCATTAAGTGATGTGATATTTAAACAGGGCACTTTGACATTTCCACGACGTACAGCGACATTTGTGGAGAAGCTGGTCACTGACAGCACGGGGTGATGTGGAGGGTTCTCGTTCCTCTTCAAGTGCATCCTGCAGGTTTGTGCCACTCATATAAGATCTGATGTTGCCCCCCCCCTCCATCCCTCCCTCCCTCATTCCATCCCTCTCTTCTCCGCCTCTCGTCCCTCCCTCTCTCCCTCTCTCTCTCTCTCTCTCTCTCTCTCTCTCTCTCTCTCCTCTGCTGTGGAACGCACGGAGCTCCGCAGCTGTCCAGGGATAATACTCTCTCGCTTGCTCCGTCTGTGCCGCTGCAGAACGGACCGTACAGCCGCACGCTGCCCGCTTCCTCCGCTGCCAGAACCGGGACCCCGAGCAAGGTAAGGACCCGAGTCCAGGCAGCGGAGGAAGCTTTTTCTGCACTTGTGGGTTCGGTGTGATGTGCTGCTGTTGCGCACTGGAGTCACACGCATGCAGCCACTGGAGGTAGTGGTTTGTGGATCGCGTGGACATGTTGCAGCGGACAGATCTGGTCCCGGATCCGTGTTGATCAGAGTCAGAGCGGATGGAAGAAGAGAAACGTGAGAAATAAGAGACGGAACAGGTTTTGGGGGAAACGGGTCTTGACCATTGCTTAGTTTTCCCAACCAGCTGTTTTGCATGATCGCTTCGCAACGTGCGTGTTCAGGTGTCAGGTGCACGGGACAGCTGTTGAACACTGGGTCCGGATGTTGAGGCGGAACCTCCGGGTCCGTGAGGGGCCGCATGCAGACACGGAGATCCCGGACTGAAGGGCTCGGAGCGGGGAGGTGATGCTGGAGCTGCTCGGTGCCAAAAAACCACCGAGGAGGCAGCAGTGTGTGTGTGTGTCTGTGTGTGCGCGTGTGTGTGTTGAATGAGACACGCACAGAAGAGATGGAAGGGGCTTGGGGGTGTGCTGCAGAAACGCGTGCGTGTATTGCGCGTGCTCGAGTTATCAATTTCCAAATCAAAGTGTTCATTCTGAATTAGTGAGGATGGGGGAGGAGGTGGAGGAGGAGGAGGAGGATGAGGGGTTAGTAAGACTCTTTCATTCCTACAACACAAACCTCATTCAGAAGCAGCATCAGCATCAGTGTGCGATTGGGGAGAATAAAAAAGAAAGAGAGAGAGATGGAGAAGGAGATGTGGGGAAGATGTAAGAGCCGAGGAAGGGGGGGGAGGGGGGAAAGGAGAGAGAGAGAGAGAGAGAGAGAGAGAGAGAGAGAGAGAGATGGAGATGTGGTGAAGATGTTAGAGCTGAGGGGTAAGGGGGAAAAGGGGAGGAGAGAGAGAGAGAGAGAGAGAGGAGAGAGAGAGAGAGATGGCGCCCCACACTAGCGCACTATAGTCCTTTGATTTATCGCCCCTCCATTGCGCACTGACGCACAGAGCTCCGGGTCCCCCCCGCTCCCACTGGCTGTCATCTCACCGACTGATCAGCATCATCCACAGGGCTGACGGTCCAACCATGAGACCCCAACACACTCCTCCTCCTCCTCCTCCTCCTGCTCCCCCTCCTCCTCCTCCTCCTCCTCCTCCTCCTCCTCCTCCTCCTCCTCCCTCCTCCTCCTCCTCCTCCTCTGTTGCCCCACAGGCCAAACACACGTTTAGACATGACGGATGATCGCCGCTGTGAAAGCAGAGGTGATTGATGTGTGGTGACAGGCGAGCCAGTGGCCGTCCAGCGGTGCCATGTTCTGATCCCAGTGAGATTTCCTCTCAGCCTCCCAGTCACTGGGAAGCTGCATGGAAGCGTTTCTTCATCTCATTGTCATGGAGCGTGTGGTGGTCGGAGCAGGGCTGCGGGTGGGAGGGGGGGAGGGAGGGAGGAAGGGGAGGGGCGGCTGGAAGTTTGATAGCACTCAGAGGAACAGAGAGAGCAGTATCTTCACCAGCTTCAAAACTTCTTCTTCATCATGTTTGTACGTATCACCCTCCTCATCCTCATCCTTCTCAAGTCCTGTTATACATCATAACACTCGTTGTTATATGCCACATCATCTAGCTCTCCTTCCTCATCATCATCATCTTACCATCATCTTATCATCTTATCATCATCATCTTATCATCATCATCATCATCATCACCTTCCTCATCCTCACTCTTTCACATCTTCATCATCATCTCATAGTTGACCCATCCTCTTCCTCTCCTTCGTCACCCTCACCTCATCATCATACCTCTATTGTAAACACCTTTATCCCCAAATCATCATCATCATCATCATCATCATCATCATCATCATCATCATCATCATCATCATCATCATTGTCGTCACCACTCCTGTTTGATCAAAGGAAGGTTGGATTCCACTGAACCCACTTTCAACCTGTTTCCTGGGAAACCGGGAAAAAACAGTTTAGTGTCGAAACCAATTTCGCTGACTCGTGCAAAAAATATCCATACGCATCCCTGCTCCCCAGTGAAATATGTGACTCCTCTTAAATCCTCCCACATGGAAGCAGTCGCCAGAATCTTCAGCGATTCAACACTTGTACAATGTGTTCTTTACACCCAACGTAAACAAACACATAAAAGCATTTGACTATTTTCCTCACGCCGGTGACAACACTTGAGCCGGGCTGGGCATATAGTTTATCATTTTTTACTGGATCAGAAACAGAAGGAATAAGACAAACGTCAACCAACGTTTGCAAAGAGAATTTGATTCAAACTCGTCGGACCAAAGATGCTCATATTCTACACGATCCCTTCCAGTGAAGGTTCATAGCTCTACACAAACAGTGTGTCAGCATAAATCATAGCTAATCCTGTGTTCAGTATTTGAGTATTAATATGATCAAATACCACACTATATGTCCACGTTCTTTTGTGTTTGATTTCTTATGTGTTGTACTTCCTCGCTGTTAACACACATGGTCCTTTGGGGTTGAAGTAGAAGCAGAGAAGACAGGATGTTGTATTTAGTGGCATTTGAAATCTAATAATTCTAGAGTTGAACTTTGTGCGATTTGGACACAGGACATGGACACAGTGCTGATATGACCCCCCGATCAGTTTGACTTCATCATCACAACTCTCCCTTTCATCCTCCTCTCCCTCATCATTATTTTTCCATCTGTTTTTATCCTCTTCCTCAATTGTCCTTTTTATCTCTGTTAACGTTTCTATTAACATCATAACTGCCACTGCTGCCATCATCTTCATCATTTCTACTGTCATCATTAGTCATCATCATCCCTTCATCCGGTTTTTCTCTGTCACATCAAAATGTTCCTTTCTGTTTATTTAAAATGCAACTGATGATTATTTTATTCTCAATTATGAATTCCTAGTTTGGTTTGCAAATTTCTATGAAATAACTACCACAAGTCCAACATGATATTTAAAAATATGATCTTCCACCAAACCCAGAGTCTGAAACTCCAACACTCCCAGTTTACGATCATTGAAGATGACAAACAGCCTAAAATATTCACATTTAAGAGGCTGGAATTCATTATTTTTACGGTTAAATAAATTCTTCGCCACCGCAGCGGTTAAAACACGTTTTGGCACTTTTCAAACCAAATGAAGATCATTTATTTTAAGCAGGAGAAGATTCCCCCGGAGGAAAACAAAAGAGGAGTGATGGGGAGCTCCACCAAAACGAGCAGATGTAGAAACCTCCAAAGTAAATAATGGTGAGCACCTGTCTCCCCTCAGCTTCTGTTCACACTCCGGTGACCTGCTCATCAGCTCTCTGCCTCTAAACGTCCTATTATATCAGCAGAGGAAGAGAATAAAGTGTTTCCCAAAGGTTAGAGGACGACTTCCACGCCGGCTGCCATTTTACTCAGATTGCAAAAGTCTCAATGAGCCACATGAGCAGGAGCACAGAGGAGTCGCCTTCAGCGAGCTGCGATCGCTAATCAGGAGAAAAGTCAGAGGACGAATCAATAAAGATTTCTGTCTACACCTCCAACGAGCTGAGATCTCAGACCAGGACCGAAATGGAACTGGACTCAGGAAACACTGTTTCTTTCCCTTACGTTGTCTCTCACACAACAAACAAACACACAAACACACACACACACGTACATGCACAAGCTTACAAAAAAGGCAAAAGAAGGAGTAACACTGCAGTGAGAAGGGTTGAACCCTGTAATAATAGAGGCGGGGGGGTCAGCGGTGTTGATTTAGGGAGGTGAGGAGCGATCAGCCTCTGACTCCAGTTTCCAAAGGTCTCATTCTGAAACCTCCGATGAGTAAACTCTGTAAAAAGATTGGACCGATTTCAAGTTGTATGTTTGAGCTTCAGAGATAAATGGTGCCCGGTGTTTTGTTTTATTAATATTCTAACATATTTTGCCAAAAGAAATGCAAAAAACTGAATCTTCGTCATCTTGTTAAATGTTTTAAGACCAGGTATGAACCCACCACCTTTACAGAGACTCACTCTTGATAAACACAGATGTGTTGACAGAGGATCGGTACGAGAGCTGAGCCTCTGTGAATGGAACCATGAAGGACATCATGCTATTCACAGCTCTCTCTGTTTTGTTGTGTGATTTATTTGTACCTTCTGCACTTTGTGTGCATGTGAAGTCGTGTGTGTGTTTGTGTGTGTGTGTGTGTGTGCATGAATAAAGATAGAGGAATATAATTGATTCACTTTCTCCACCTCCTCTGAACAAGTGGTAGCAGCAGAGATCTCAAATCCAAGGATGAATCAAAATTCTAAAATATCTGAAAACGCTTTCACGCGCCTCAACGTGTGTTTATTATGAATGAAGAGGAACCTTGTGATGTCTGAGCTGTTTCCCTCCGGCTCAGGGAACAGGAAACAGGTGAAGAAGTGTAACTCATGATAACTCCCGTCCAAATTCACCTCCAGCTTCTTTCTTTCTGTTTCCCGTCTTCCTCTTCCGTTTCCTTTGTGACTGTGTTCACGTGAAATCTGAGAACCTGTGTCCCGCTCAATGTGTCTCTATTTGCAAATGTGGATGTCTTGGTTTCCATTCGCTCTCCTCCGTTGCGACACAAATATGAGAGACAAGAGAGAGAGAGAGGAGAGAGAGAGAGAGAGAGAGAGAAGACGGAGTGCTGTGGGGGAGAGGTGGATGCTGTCAGACATTAACTCCGCTGTTTGTCTCCATCAATACCCGCAGCAACAGGGAGGACAAATCTTATCTCCAACCAAATATTTATTTTCTTCCATTGTGAAGCGACAGACGGTGGCTCGCTGAGATAAATGTCATTGTGAGAAAAAGCTGTTTTGTTGTTGGATGAATGCAAAATGGGGGGAAAGACGGGAAGTGAGGATGCAGTTACACAACATTATTATTCAGTATCTATACTCCTCCTCCTCCTCCTCCTCCTCCTCATCCTCCTCCTCCTTCCTCCTTTCCTCCTCCTCTCTCCTCCTCCTCCTCCTCCTCATGTTCTCAGCCTCTCTGCGCCTCAGATCTGTGCTTTGGTTCTGTTTGGTTCTGTCCTGCTCCTTACATGTTCCTCACATGTTCCTCACATGTTCCTCACATGTTCCTCACATGGTCCTCACATGTTCCTGAGGCTTATTCACGTTTTGCTGCCTGGATTTGTGTTGTTTCTTTGTGTTACCTGAGTTTCCTGTTGTGTTGCTACCTTCTAATACAAACTTTAACTCTAAACCTTTAAAATACTATAAACTCTGAAATGATTTTCCTGCTCGACCTGGTCCAGAATTAACTGTGACCATTAAACCATTCACACACACACGTCGTTTTAATAAGTGACAGTAATGACATATTGACACACATATACCATTTGCATGAACACACATGGAATGGTAATGATGTGTACGCTTTGCACACATACATGACCCGGACATGTACTGTTCCTCTTGTTGTGTTTACATTGTGGATTAATCTGGAAACAGATCTGAAGCTGACAGTGAAGACCGAAGCTTTTAATAAGACGCAGCCACAATAATGTTTGGATGTAAATCTTAAAGTCAACAAACCTGTGTTAGAAACTCATTACTTGTGACTTTGACTGTGAGTTCCAGTTCGCAGCGTCCTGGTTGGAGCTTGTGAGCTTTTCCGAGTTCATTATTCATGCCGTGAGTTGTGTGTAGTCTCCGTGTGTGCGACACTTCTCTGCTGCGGCTCCACTTTTTACTTCAGAGTGAAATCGCTGTGTTTTTGTTTTGCAACAGGAGAATGAAGCTCACGCAGTTTGGGAAGGAGACGGCCGAGAAATCTTTAACGTGCTTTATTCTGTTGATTCTGAATCGCCTGCAGACAGACTGCGTTTCCTTTCACTGGGGAACTTGTTTATGGTGATGGCTGCTGCATCCATTGGGAGTTGATGATGTGTTGAATCAGGCTTCAGGACTCACACAAACACACACACAGACTCACACACAGACACCTTTTGTCTCTGGTCGCTCTTCCAGTGACTGCTTTGCAGTTCATTTTGTTGCCTGAAACTTAGTAATTTTCCTCCGTGTTGCCTGCAGGGGTTTATTCCAACAAGAGAAAAAGACAAAAGTTGAAGAGTATGAAAAAAATATCCATGCAAATCACAGTGGAGTTAAAATAAAAGAGAGGCAAAAGGGAGTTCGGCCAAAAGAGACAGCTTTTGGATTTAAAAACAGAAAACTGATCCAGTATTTTAAGAAACTCCTCCCTCCGGATTTGTCTTGTAACACAACTTTCTACAGATTTTAAACACGAGGCAATTGTGTGGTCACAAACTTCAGATTACTTTCTGAGTCCTGGACCGACTGCAGAAACTGGATTTCCAGTTGATGCATCTGATTTGCATTCAGAGTTATTTTTCCAAATCATTCATCTTTCTCTGAAAACACAGAAGGAGATTTTCCGGTCGGACGCGTTCACAACAACACAGAAATCTCTGGAGCGTGAAGACAAATAAGATCCATGTGTTCAGGCTCCTGAATCTCTTCGTCTTTCAAAGTTGACGTCTTCTCCAAAGTGTGTGACTGATCTTTTCCATCCTGAAATATTCGTATAGTTCTTTTCTGCAGTTTTGCTTCACTCCTGTGTCACAATCCTCTCAGTCTCCTGTTGTATTCTAACAATCAGTCAGTAGGTTGAAGTTGGAGAATGTCCACAGCAACTGACTCAGACATCTGTGTTCTCACCTACAGCCACTCAGGATAACTTCAGGAGCTTATCAGTAGTTCAGTGCAGGTCTGAAAGCAATTTATGTTCCTTTGTTTTTAGTTCTGCGAGAGAGCAGCTGTGAAAAGTGGGATGATAATGATAGAAAGAACATTTATTTGGCCACAGTGAAAATCCTTCATTTCTCTTTGCATAAAACTCCCTGTTCCAAATCAGCTCATCTGTAGTGATGGGACAGGTCGCCCTCATCTCCTCTTCCACTGACGGTTCTCTTTATAATTTCCTGTTTTCCAAAAACGCAGCGAGGCAGCAGAGTGGCAGAATAAACACGTAGAGGACAGGTTTAGATGGAGAGGTGGAAGACTTCACGCTTATCTACCTATTCATACATTTCATTACACCGATCACACAAAGGCTTTTCCCCGTATGAACCTTTTATGAAGCTGCAGCCAAAGGGAATCAGTGGTTCGACAAAGCAGGAAGCACAGAGAGGGACTTTTAACAATAGTTGCACAACACAAAGCCGAGCATGTCTTTAGAGGAATGTTCTGCAGAGCGAGTTCCCAGATTCAGCAGCTCACATGCCAGAAAGAATCCAAAAGCTGCACGAATCACTGTCGACCAAACAAAGAAGATCACGTTGCTCCGTCTGGTTTCATCTCTCTTCTCTTCCAGCTTCATATCCGTGTTCGGTTCAACCCAGCAGGGCGGCCGCTCGGATCTTTAAATATGCAGGAGGACAAGTTCCAGGGCGCCTGCAGTGCCAGCAGCTTGGAAGTGAGCGTTTCCACACCTGAGATCCTGAAACATTCAAGCTGAAGTGGTGCATTAGTGAGCGGCACAGAGCGAGGCTGCTGTTTATCACATGTGCCAGACTCGGGCGCCCTGATGCAGCGTGGAGTGGAGTGTTTCTGTCACAAAGCAACAGATGCGATGCTCTATCAGAGACTCACAGGCAATTTGAAATCTGTTTTTGTGCCCGGTGCGAGCTGCTCCTGCTCGGGTTCTTTGTCCCGGCTCTCTTAGATCTCTCGTGTCTATTTCCATTGAAGCTCAGGAGCAAACAGCGCCCGGTCCTGTGAGGCTGAATAGAGGCTGATGTGATAATATATTCTGAGGTCGGACACGTATCTGACCCACGAGCCTCATTCACATGAGACCGGCAGCGGATGAAGATACTGCTGGATCCTAATTAGATTTTACTTTCATTCATTTCAATTTAAATCAATTTCATGTGGCTGTAAACGCACAAACGAACTCAGAGCAACTAAATATTCATAACCTTAAGTAAAGACTTTAATAATTAAGGTTATAAAACACCTTTTTAAATAAGCTGCTATGAAGAGGACGGGTAAAGGTAAGAATGAGGAGAAGAGAAGAAGCTAATTAATACATTGTCATTTAAAATCTAATTAAAATGATGACAAAAGAAAAGACAATATAAACCAGTTTAATGAGGAAGATCTGAAACTTAGATTTTAGCCGTTTTGTTCAGAAATGCTTTTAGATTGTAGTTTTGTGATTTCTAATAGTAATCAAATAAAAAGGCGACATCAATTTTGGATTGATTGACATTATCATTCAAAGGTTGAAGGTGTTGTGCTGAGGACACACGTTAAACCGTCTCGAAGCTGTTTGGCGTCTCTGACAGACACGTGTCTATACTCTGTGTAAGTGAACACAACCCGGGAATTCCCTTCATTTAAAAACCGTCTTCTCCAGAGGCCATAAGGTTTATGAGATTGTCCCTGAGAGAGAAAACTGCAGCTTGGGTCATTTGTGCGACTGCTCCAAAGTTAAATCCATCTTCCTGTGGGCGGCACGGTGGAGGAGCGGAGATTAACTCTGTCACTGCTCAGCTCGGAGGCTTCAGAGGGTTTTTACTCTGGATTCTCCGGCTTCCTCCCACAGTCCAACGGCAGCTGGTTTGCTCTGTGACTGGGAGTGGTGGTTTGTCTGTACCCGATTCTCAGGACAGTTTGCAGAGGGAGGTTTTCTGCACAACGACAACACATCCTCTGTATTGTTCAGGGGCAGGATCAAATCCTTAAAGACCCTGAGAGGTGACTCTAGAGACTTGGGTAAAGTCACAAAATCAAATGTTCAGAAGAACAACAAACATGGAGGAGGACGGACGACCTCATCACTTGGTTGTTGGTGTTTGGTTACTCACTTTTTTTTGGTTGTAAACACAAGTACACAACGTCCGATTGGTGACACTTCCTGGTCAGCTGTCGAGCTTCTGCCACTCAGACACACACTGTTCCTTTCATAGAGACACAAATTTGCCAGATTCCGAACTGGAGAGGCTGTAATTCAGTCTGAGACATTAGGATTGTGTTTGCATTGTCGTATGATCAGATCATCTGTTTAGATCAACTTCTAATCACCAGTGATGGTGTCGGGAGGAATTTGACCCACAACCGGCCTGTTCATCACAGACGGTTCTTTACCAACGACACTGAAGTTGTGTTTCTAATGGAATCAGCTCATTCACTACTTCAGCTCCTGTTTGTACAGCAGCAGCCGCTCTTTGCCTCCGGGCGTCCTCACGCTGTGTTCAGGTTAAAGGGATCCAGTTTGTTTTAATTCTCTTTCTTCCTTCTTTGTATTTCCACGTTTTGTTTCGGAGCCATTAACTTTTCACATGGTTTCGTATTCACTTGTTTGCTCATGCCTCTCTCTGTGATATCAACTTTGTTTCTCTCTGTCGGGGTGAGATGTTTTCAGAAACCCCCGCAGGGTTCGATAGCTCATATGCACACGTTCCATTTTGTTTTTGCTCTCTCGCCGCTCCTTTTTCCTCCTTCTTTTTTATTTTTTCAGAGTAAAGTGAATCCCTGGAGCTCATGAATCATGTATTCTGAAAGCAGGAGCGTTGGGGGGGGCCTCGGGCAAAATGGACACATCACACACGCACTTTCAGACGTTCTACAGTTCAATCAAACCCCTGAAATTGTGAAGCGTTCGGCAGAAAGTTAGTAGCATGAGGCCTACCTCACCCACCCTGTTGCAACCCCCCTGCAAGGTCATTTACATGTTCTGGTACAATTTGGGCAACCACAAGTGTTATACTTCGAAAATATATATTTTATTATATTTAATCCAGTTCTATAAATCTTTTAAAATCCTAATTTGAATTCTAGGATCAAACTTTTGACTCACAGAATAGATCCAGCACATGCAGCAAAAGAAGCTCTTCACGAAATCATATATTATTTCTCATTTGGAGCAGACGAACCTGCAGGCGGACCCGAGCTGATCCACTCGATAGATCTGAGGAACATGACTCGTACTTTGCTAATTCGATGCCGGTCTGATTAGAGGATGTTTTACAGAGGAAGGGAAACGATTCCCTCTCTCCACACCAGAGCCGGTGGAGAGTGGAAACATAATTGGCCTTTACTTCAACCATCTGATCTCAGTTTTCACTGATCGCAGCAAAGCACCAATTTCCATTTGACTCTGCAGCTGCTGGATGATAAAGGCTGATTCGTCTCAACTCTCATTTCTGTTCATATCAGCCCTTCTTTTATTTTATTCTTTCATTCTGACCACTCGCTTCATTGGTTTGAAACGAGTCCAAAGAAACTCAGCTGCTGCTCAACATCGTCTGATACTCACACCACATCGAAGGATCCTGTTAGAAACTTTCTTCTTGACTTTTCCTCCTCGATCTCACTCAGTCGTTTCTTCTTCTTCTTCTTCCTCTGCTGTCAGAAGTGAGCTGGAAGGTCCGACTCCAGACGACTGACCTTATCTCGCAAATGAAGTGTCTGCTGCTGTTCAACTCCGTGTGAGGAGAACTCAGGAACCATTTCCCTTCACGGCTGCTCACTCTAACTGGGACAGATACTGCTCAGCCTGAAGGGACGACTGGGAAAGATTGCAGCTAATGACCTGTCGCACACTTTCACAATCAAAAAGGAGCGATGAGAACGTGTTCGGAGGAGGTTCAGGTGGGACGGGACAAAGTAGAGAAGCCTTCTGTGTAAAGAGACACGAGACGTAATGGCAGAGACTGACTGACCTCCAGTTAGAAATGAGCCAATAGGTCGTCGGCATGGTGGTGCAGCGGTTTGCACCATCAGCGGAGAGCGAGAAGGTTCTGGGTTGAAGTTCTTCTTGTGGCTGTCTAGGTTTTTTGTGGCCTTTTGATAAATGAGGGATGGACCTTAACTGTACATAGACGATGTACAAAATTAATAATACTTAAATAATATATTCTGGAAGTTGTTCATCCTTATTCCAGTGTATTGTTTTGAATTATGTGTTTTTTTGTTTCATACCTACTGAGATCTCAAAGTCTCCATCTACATTTAACTTTTTTTTTACTTTCCTTTTTTTTCATCTTCAGCAAAATGACCCAATTCCCCAACAGGGATCATTAAACTTTCATTTCATCTAATCTAAGAACCATGTTCTCCGGAACCAGACATTTTTTTCTCATCAACCACGGAACTGGAAGTGGTGTTTTCTATCCAAATTATTTAGGCTGTTGATGTCTTCAGAACATATTCTGTGTAATTACAGAGCAACACATGCAGCTCCTCTGGGGCAGCGCGGCCTCGGACGCCCGACGGCTCGCCCCAGGAGCGGGGGGGGGCCTCGCTCCGGAGCCGTGACGGGTTCCAGAACAGTTCCCCAGAGTGGTCCGCCTCATAAACCCTGTGACTCAACAGGAAGTAGATTAAGTGCAGCTGATCTGGTGACACCTCCACAGATGTGCTGGTGTTTGGACGTGATGCCAGTCACAGAGCAACAACCCACATTCAGAGGAAATGAAGGTTTCCTGCAGGTTTATGGTCACCTGTGGTTCCACCAGGGTCGAAAGATCGTGTTGGAGATTAAGCAAATTACCAGATTTAACGAGCTACACTGGAGATTGACTCTGAATATTCGTCCCTACAGCTTCCCATACTTCAGTTGGGTTCTACTTCTCCAGAGCAGGGACTTCTCTGAGGGTTAAAGTCTTGAAGCTCATTTAGACCCTGACCTCTCGGGTGGAGACACTGTTCCTACAAAGGTCTCGGGGGGGAACCAGCCTCAGGCTTCAGTTCAGGTTTGAGACGGGCGTGTTAATTTAGGTTCTGGTTTTTGTGTTTTAAAAAGACTACAACTCACACAGCCTTAGTGCCTCCCTCGATAGGCTCCACCCTCCAAGCCCCAGACTCTGTGTCATGCAACACATTTGGTCCATCAGTGAGAGTTTACAGCAGCAGCACAGTGTGAACTGACTCAAGATGAACTACACAGCCTGTGTTCACACTCTGCAACACTGTGGTTCATTAGTGAGTCTAATAGCTGGACAGGTTGTGGAGCGACAGCAGCAGCAGGTTTGTGTATCTGCAGCTTCACATTGAAGACGCTCGTCTCCAGACTGAAGGTCCACGTTCACGTCTCTGATCCAGAACCTGCTGGTACTGGACCTCAAACTGTGGCTGAAGGAAACATTGTGCAGCATTGTTAGAAAGCTCCATGGACTGTTGTGTTGTTGAGAATCCTCCAGTGTGCAGCAGCTTTGTGTTGATGTATTGTTGTGCGGCTCCTTACAAACCCATGAGGACTCTTCATTTATATCAAAACATCTGTTTGCTTTTGGCCCGAAATGCTTTCACATGTGTGTTGTTTTTAAATTTTTCCCTGCAGAATGTGTGTTGTATTTTCTGCCTTGTGTTTGTCACGCAGCCTGAGAGCACCCGCTGCTGTGTTGTGTGTCCGTCACCGAAATGCAGACACACAAACACATGTTGCATTTCATTGTTTAACTCCAGCTGCAGCCTTGCACGGGGGAGTTTTACAGCTTCAGTAAATTTGCATTTAAATGTATTTAATTTGTAATCATGAAACATTAATCTGCTGCTACACGTCAGAACCAAGCTGCAGGTATTTCATCTTTACTCTAAGTTTATTTGACTCCAGAGTGGAAACAATGAATTTCTAAATTGTTTGTTGAATGTCTGAAATTAAGTCCTGAGGTTAAAATGAGGGAAGTAAACTCGATATACTAAAGTAAAGTCACAGACCTCAGTAAAGACTCATTCATGGGAATCAGCCTTTTGCTGGAGAAGAATCCGCTCTTTGAAAAGCTGTTGAGTGAAAGTGACCTTGACCGATGACGCTGTGTAATTCAAATCCGAGCTTCTCCCACTGCGCTCTCATTCAGTCGAGCTCCGGGTGAAGAAACGTTTCCATTCGACCTTTTCCACCGAGGGGAAGGAGGCAACAGGGAGCTGATCGGTATTGAATGTGTACATGTGTAAATGAGCTAATGCCACCTCTCTGTTAACTGTGTGTTCTGTAATCCTGTTGGTCCAATCAACCTGCTGCACAGGAACCTCTTGTGTGTGTGTGTGTGTGTGTGGTGTGTGTGTGTGTGGTGTGTGTGTGGGGTGGTGTGTGTGTGTGTGTTAGGTTTAGGTTTAGGTTTAACCCTAAGATCCTAACCCTAGGATTCCTGGGACCACGGTGAGAGTTAGATCCTCAAACTCATCACAAACCCACGAAATACATCAACATCTGCAGCATCTCTTTGTCTTTTCATTTTGTCAGTATCATTAAATGTCTTCACCTCGGATCAGCCGCCGCTCCGAACACGACTTCTCTCAAAGTTCAGCTGCAGAAACGTCTCTGCTGCTGGAAACCAGCTGACACAGATTAGGGCTTATAGTGATGATATGCCTTATTTTATTTTTCTTTAGAGGTTTGTGCTCTGAGTGTTTATATTATCTGTCTGATAATCACCGTTGTCGAGTCGCTCGGGCGCATTTTACAGAAGTTATCATGAATGCACTTTCTGAAATCACACCAGCGCCTGAAAGACACATATTCATAGAAATGAGTTCCTGTTGTCAGCAGGTACACAATCGAGATGTATTTAACATTTTGATGGTTTTAAATTAGATTAAAATAAGAATTTGGGTTTCTTTATGTTGGATCACGGTGGAACAGAGAGAGTCGAGAAATTTCTTTTGCAGAGAGAAAGAGCAAGAGATGCGAGGAAGAATGATGGGAGATTTTCTTTTTTTGAAAAAGGAAGAAGTGATATTGGATGATTGACACGAGTGACAGGATGTAATGGATGGACAGGAAGGTGTATGTCAGGGTGTGTGTGTGTGTTTTGTGTGTGTGTGTGTTTGTGTGCCAGGGGAGGGAGGTCTAAGGCTTATTGAAATCTTTAGTGTGACAGACAGCAATTAGGATTATTGACCCTATGTGTGTGTGTGTGTGTGTGTGTGTGTGTGTGTGTGTGTGTGTGTGTGTGTGTGTGTGTGTATGTGTGTGTGTGTGTGTTTGTGAGTGAGGTTGTTTTAAAGACTGACTGGTCCAAACCATGACAGTGCAGTTAACACTTACAATTTGTGCATGAATCTATAGCACTTGCATTTTTCTGTGCGTCCTGACTCACACACACACACACACACACACACACACACACACACACACACACACACACACACACACACACACACACCTGCAACTTCAGCTGCTTCAGGCAACATTTCCTGTTAGAAACACTCAATTAATCAACTATTTCTAGAAAAGAAATGCCTGTTTATGGTAAGATTATGCAAAACTACAGAAGATGAGCTCAGAACATTATATCCATCTTAACTTGATTGAAGTAAAAGTCTCGATTGGACTTTTGGACCAATCACAGGAAGCCAGTGAGGTGATGACGACAGGACGCACGTATGTTTCTCAATAAATTATAATGTGAAACTAAAACTAACCAGATCAAATGGAAACAAAGATTGATTTCAGTCTTTGCGTCAAAGCTTCTGTCCTTTGAAAATAATTTGACATGATTTAACCAGTTTTTCCTCAAATTGAATTCAAAGTCTTTTAAAAACTGATGTGAAGAGTTTCTCTGAAACTAAATAATTCATCCTAAACATTTCAGTTCTCTCACTAAGCTGCGTGTTTGGAGTTAGTTTATTTATTTGCCCAGTTTCCCGGCTGTGAGTTGAATCATCTCAGTATCGACTGTAACACTCTGGACTTCTGCTGCGGCAGCTCGGCTCCACACGCTCCCTGTGTTTATCTCACTGAAGCTGAGGAGCAGCGGCGGTCCTCTCCACTGTGGGCCTCGGCTGTGACACTGAGACACTGAGACACTGAGGTGCGTCCTGCCAGGAGACGAGTTCACACGTTAACCCTCAGTCAACAGTCGGAGTGTTAAGTCCTGCTGCGGCCGTGACAGACATGACACATGAGGTAGAGGCGACACTAAGACCTGGACAGGGACCAGAGCTCTTTGTCCCTCAGACCTCGAGTCTATCACTAGAATTAATGTAAAAAAGTGGCTAAATTCTTGTGCGCTTGAACAACTTTTTTGTGTGAAGGTGTAAAGATACGTTTAATCTGCGTCTTCAGAGGAATAATCGTCTCCTTTTTCTTAGATAACAGCTCAAATCCATCTTTTCTCTGTAGCTCCGGCTTCCTGCAGCACGTCCTGTCTCATGTGGCGTCGATCTGAAGAACTGGTAAATGCTCGTTTGGCTCCACCTGCTGAGTTTTAATTTCCCGATCTTATCTCTGCCTCCAGAGAAGCTCGGAGGCAAACGTTTGTTAAACTGAAACTCACTTTTGTGTGTGTGTATTTGGGTGTTTGTGTGCGTGTGTTTGGGTGTGTGTGTGAGACTCTCTGCAATCACCAAAGTCAGGACGATGTCCAGGAGCCAATCAGCTCGACCAGGATCTGTGTCATCCACCGTTTCCAGACTGAGGCCAAGTTCTCATCGTCTCCTTTAGTTTGGTTCACTGAACAAACTGTTAAACACACACTGTAACACACACTGTAACACACACTGTGTCGGTGACAACAAGGTTATCAACACTGTGACCTCACGACTCTGATCAACTGAGTGAGAAGGATAAACATCAGAGGGTGAAATGGAACAAGAGAGTGTGTGTCTGTCTCCATAGCAACGCTTTCTTCAAACTATAGGCCTTGAATAAAGATGGACGACACATCTCCACCTCCTTCCATTACCCACCAATGACGCCACGATATTCTTGATGACTCAGCAGTATTTTCTGAACCTGATACTTTTTTAATGTTTCTCTCGGGTAGAAAATAGAAATAAACTAGATAGAAGGAGACGGATTAGATCAATGATCAGAGGACGTCTCTCAGCTCCTAACCCACATCTCTGTTGTGTCTCAGCAGAGGAATCAGATGTGAAGCAAACCACACGTTCAATAATCATTTAGTTGTGGGCGATAACTCTGAAGGTAACAGACAGGCGGCAGCGGTCCGTAAAGAGAAATCAGGTCATCACACGGTATCATGGGAACTGGAGTTTATGATTCAAATCCCTCGTCACTGTTTGATTTGAATGAAGATTAACTGCATTGATCAAAAAGAAGTTTTCAACAAGAGCTCGCTGACGATACAAATCCTGATGATTGTGTTTGTATTTGACTTTTTTCGGGGTGTGACACTTTATCTTACAGCTCACTGCAGAAGAAGCTGTGACGTTTATATTAATATGAAATGTGAAATATTAATGGCTGGAACAGTGGTGTGTTGGTTTGGTTCTTACTTTACACTTGCAGCAAGTATTTTTGCGTAATCCTGGTTGAGAGACAAACATAGTCGAGCAAAAAAACACAACCTCCTCAGCAGAAGTTATAAGTAATCACAACTGTATGACATCTGGAAACGGCGTGAGGAAGACACAAAAGTACAAACGATTAGTAAACGCCAACACAACCATAAAACACACAACAATTCGCAGAATTATACGAGTAGCATTTATTTCGGAATATGGGGAAAGTGTCAAAATACAGTTGTGACTCGTCCAAATCTGTGCAGAACTTTACTGAATTCTTTCTCGACCCATGACCCAGTGTCCACCAGGTCTCAAGAACATCTGCAGTGAAAACATAAGCAGCTAAGTGACAACATAGTCTGATTACTAAAGTCCAGGTGATATGTTTAACCGCTGTGGAAAAGAGTAGAAGGAGTTTATAGTTGTGATTTTCCTCCTTTTATTTGAATAAGAAATTAAGCAAACACCATAAAGAAGGAAAAAAAATACTCAAACACACGAGAGAATGAATAAGAAGCCAGAACAGTATAAGAACTATATCTATAAGTTTCATGAATACGTTTATGCAGAAAGTGGAAGGCTTTAATTATTAATGACAACTTATTCTCCTTCTGTCTCTGGAGCCTTTCCCCCGTGTGAAGGGATCCTCGTCGGCTGGAGCCGGGTCAGACGTATTTGTTATTCTGCAGATGAGAGCCGGCCTGAATGGTGATGAAACACCCAGAGGCCGGTGGAGTTTATTGTATTTCTGGAGTGGTCTGCGGTTCATCTGAACAAGGATCAAGTCGAGCAGTAGCCAACCCCGCTGGGGAGACGGGACGGAGAGAAGGAAAGAAAAGAAAAGAGAAAGGGCCCGAGGTGGTTTCATCAGGGTTTAGTGTGGAGCTCTGTCTACAGGTGTCAGCCGCTCTCTGTGATTCTCTCTATCGTCTCTGACTGTTGAATAGTAAAAAGCTTTTTGTGTTTTTTCATTCTTTCTGTGGTGATATCCAGAGACAGGTGAAGCTCTCATGTCTCAGTGGCGCCGACAGCCGGTGGTCAGAGGCGTCGTGTTCTGTGGGCGTCCGTCCCGTTCTGGTAAACACGATGTCTCAAGGTCGCCTTCGGGAACTACTTTTAAATTTACAAATATTCACTTTGAATCACAGATTTACTGTTTTGGGTTTTCAGAGTTGAATGTCACAGTGGCCTCACAAAACTTTGTCTTGATCCCTCGAATGTGATATCTCAGGTCAGTCTTGAAGCGAGTCCATTCGATTTCATTGGGGTCAAAAGTCACGGTGACCTCTTTGAGCTTGATTCATGCTTCTGCGTCTAAGCCACTCTGTAGACGTGTACCCTACATGAGCCCTACATGAGCCCTACCTGACGTTCAACGCCCCAACATTGTAACTACGCGTCAAGGCGACGCAGAACTCAAGAGCTGTGATTGGCTTGTGAATGTCTCTGTGTGTGTGAGTCAGAGCTGTGATTGACATGTGGCTTGTCCAAAGTGTCTCTCTGCATTTAAGTAAATGAGCTTCAGCTGCTCACGCCCCCTGCTGGCAGAGACTGAATAAACCATGTCTCTGTCCATGGTGCTGAAAACCTTCAGGGCTCAGCTTCACAGGCCTCTGTCCGTGGTGCTGAAATCCAGGGACCAGTTCTCAGCCAATGAGACGTGAGCAGTCGAAGCCTGAACAGGAAACACATGAATAGAGTTTTGTTTTTATGGTAATTTAAGTAACTAGAGTCAACATCAGGCCATTATTGAATATTCACTGTGTGGTGTATTGTTTTTCACTCTTAAATGAATTACACTAGTCAAATGCCTCAAAAACCAAAGTGAGCTGTAATAACTGAACCTGCATGGTTGTGTTAAAAAATGCTGATGACAACATAGCGTAACCATAGACTTGTTAGTTATTAATAAGGATGGTGAGATCTCTAAGGGACGAGCTGTGAGGAGGGTTTTGTTATTTTGAATCATCAGGAACAGATTTAGTTATTTTCCTCAGGTTGATGTTTCAGGGCTTCAGTGAACTGCTGACTCTTCACTTCTCTCTGTACATTGTGTGTTTTCTATTTTCATGGATACAGTGAGTTGTCCTTTCTTTCCCATTCAACAGTTAAACCTTGTTAGTCGACTCTTTGAACATAAAGTTTAATGTATTCCATCATTGTGTTTGCATCAATTCACCCAACATTGCATTACAGGAGCCTGGTAATTCAGTTTAAGCTTTTAAGATTGAAGATGCAATCAAAAGCCTTTTATTCCCGTCATGTGAGAATCTCTCTGCTCGCTGACCGGTTGTTTTATATCCAGTCCTTCTGCCGGCATCTGAATTTTGTTTGTTGTCATCATCAAATCTTTTCCCACTTTAGTTCCTGACCTCAGATCAGAAAGGGAAATGTAAGATGTGTCGTCTTCTGCTGTAGAAAATCACTGACGGGTCCAGAAATGAGTCCTAATGTACCAAGAAGTCAGGAGCTAATGGGATTTAGACCCGGACAAGTTCATTTGAGTGAAATGAATGGAAACCAGTGAAGCTCTGGATTGTTGGATTAAAGAATACAAATTTAAATAACCTCTAGTTTTTAAAACACAGTAGAATGTTAGACAAAAAATGCTTCATTTGGAAGTAAAGTTTAATATATGTAATGTTCTCGTTTGCTCCTCTGGGTCTTTATTTAAAATTCTTGCTGCCTCTGGATCAGAGCTCCAGTGAAAAACTAAATAATCCCACGAACGTCTTTGACCCGAGAGTCAAACCTTCAGATGGCGTCTCGTCCATTAAGAGACAAATGAGGACAGAGGCCAGACAGCAGAGCTTTCTCACAACCACTTTCCACTGACAGTCAGTTTAAAGGCTGCTTCAATTATTCAGGACAGAGTGTGGGGAGGATATTTTGCTTATAGTGTGTGTGTGTGTGTGTGTGTGTGTGTGTGTGTGTGTGTGTGGGGGGGTGATACATTTATGATGAGGAAGCAGGAATCCCTCTACTGTCAGGTTCAATCTCTCTGTTCTGTCCACCTCTCCTCTCTTTACTTCTGTCGCTATTGGAGTTTGTGAGGTTGATTTATTCCCCTAAACGCACATATTCTCACTGTGTGTCTGTGTGTGTGTGTGTGTGTGTGTGTGTGTGTGTGTGTGTGTAGCAGGAACAATTCATTCCACAGTAATTGTGTCTCAGACTTTGCGCTGTACGATTGCACAAGTTTTTCTTGTTTAGATTATCACTTAAATGTTTCCACGTGTGTGTGTGTGTGTGTGTGTGTGTGTGTGTGTGTGTGTGTGTGTGTGTGTGTGTGTGTGTGTGTGTGTGTGTGTGTGTGTGTGTGTCTGAGAGTGAGTGGCTGGGTCCCTGTGGCTCTGAGTGTTTCTGCTCGGCTGTATGCGACAGTTCAATCTGTATGTGAATCCTCGCCAAGTCACAGATATAAATAAACCACAGCTACGGCTGATAGCCTGGCTGAGGCGAGATGCACGCTCCGGCAGATCAGGCTGACAGCTAAAGTGATCCTGTGTGTGTGTCTGTACGTGTGTGTGTGTACGTGTGTGTGTGTGTGTGTGTGTGTGTTTACTGGTTGAGGGAAAACCAAAGCTTCCAAATGCAGAACCATTTGCAGTGGAGTGAGTGTTTTTGTGTGTGTGGTTGCAGGAGGAAGGAAATGGTAGGATGTGTTTAAGCGTTTTTCTGCAAGTGTGCCTCTAAATGAAGTGATAGAATACACACAAACACACACACACACACACACACACACACACACACACACACACACACACACACACACACACACACACACACACACACAAACAGTCATGTCGCTAACCATCCCTTCACCTTAGAATTTAATGATTTTTGTAATAGGAACTCACTTTCTGTCCCCTTAAGGGAGATAAGTCGATAATATGACTGTCTAAACAGATGTGAATCTTGTGTAATACAGATAGCTAACACACATACACACACGCACAAACACACACACACACACACACACACACACACACACACACACACACACACACACACACAAACACACAGGCACACATGCACAAAGGTACACACTCACCTACACACTTGCACAACGAGAAAATACATATCCAAGTAGTGACATGTTTTTGCAAGGAGGCAAATGTGTTGCTCCTGAATCCACATTCAGCAGGAGCGTGTGCTCAGCCCCGTTTGGCTCCTGCTGAATATTCCGCTCTAAACACTTTGGGTTTGCTAACTCATCTGTACCTGCCAGAGACGCACACGCACAAATCAAGCGAGCGGAGTGGAGCTCTGGGCTCTGCTGAAGCTGCAGTTGTCATTTGAAAAGAGGGAAACGTTCTGTCAGGCTGCCGAACAGCTGGAACACCGGAAGGTTTCTGTTGCCTTGTTCTTTATTGAATGTTCCTGTTTAATCTTCTTATCACAGCCGAGTGAAGAGGAACCTGTCGACTCTCAGGGGATCAGAACCTGTGACCTTGTGGTTTCTGTCAGTCAGACTCCAGTGTTGGTGGTTTCAGTCTGTTCCCATTTTAATGACAAAGATGTAAGATTCTTTGTTGTTGTGCATTCTGAACACACAACACAATGACACACCCAGAGAAGGCTATAACAATACATAAAGAGAACTTTTGTCAGTCACTTTCTGCCGATACGTTTTTCATCTTCTTCGCCATTTTTCAGATATCCAAAATGCTCCCACAAGGCAGATGTAAGGTTTGTTGTGGAGATAAGGCCTTTACGTCAGTTCACTGTTCTCAACTTTTGTTTTCAGTGAAGTGCGCACAAACGTGAGTCACGAGACGCATGACACACAGTAGATGTCGTAGTGATGTAGTTCAGGTTTGCAGTGTGTTGTTTGCCTTCAATGTTCTAAAATCAGTTTTCCCATTTAAAATGAATACAGGTCGATGTTGCAGCTCTGGATTTAACACGACCTCATTATACATTTCTCAGCAGCTCCACCTCCAACTGGATCGTGGAGCTGCTGAGGGTTAAGACCGGATTATCATCAATTTAGGAAAAGATTGCAATAAAAAAGAAGCAAATTAAGTCAAATTAGATTATTTTCCTGTTGTGCGTTATATCTAGCTACGGTTACACAAGCTGCATTTTGAACTGGCTGCATCACCGACTCATCTTCCCGTGTGCACACTTCTCTGGCAAGAAAAGAAAATGAAAGTTTCCGGATAAATACTTTTTAAATTGGCGCAGCAGCCTCGGTTTTTATAGAACGTGCACCAGTAATCTTTTTGTCAAGCCAATTTATTTTCCATTATATTTATGAAACTGAGTAGTTGGCTGTTCAGCTGCTGATGCTCCAGCGTCTCAGGTAGAATCAAACCTTTGTGAGGAGATATTGAGAATCTACGACGTGGATCAGTTAAAATGGAGGAAGGCTTCAGGTTGCTGCTGATTCTCATTAGGATTTGTTGTTATTTACACCCGGGGAGTCGTTTGGTTTAATATTTGTCTGAGACACAGTGTAGAGCTTCACAGAGCGGTGACTGAGCAGATTCTGTTTGGAAACAGACGAGCATTCTTTACTTTTGGATAATTTCCACTCGCTCCAGTTCAGTTTGCGTCTCTGACTCCATTTCTATTTGCTTTGTCTTTGCATCTCTCCATTCTTTCAACTTCATCACAAAGCTGGTCAGTGCACGTGAACACCAGCGAGAAACAAGTGAGGTGTGAGTGTGATGACGAATCTAAACATGTGGAGTCAAGGTTTTTTAGACATCAAGTTTTAAACCAGCTGCAGATGACAAAATAAAAAGGAGACACAATGTGAAATACAAGAAGTTTGAAATCTGGGAGAAATCTTTTTAAACTGGTGACAATACAAAATCTTATCATCTTATTAGACACTAACTTTTAACACCTCGGAGATAGTCGAGATGTGAACTGTGGTTGTAGTTGTCACTAGGTTCTAGACGGAGGTATAACTGAGTGTCATCAGGACGTGTTACACTTCTGAAATATGGATCATAAGGGTGTTGTGTATAATCTGGGTAGGTGGAGCCCTAGACTGGAGCCTTGAGGAACTCCACATGTGATGGGAGCAGACGAGGAGAAGAGGGTTCTGTATTGAAACAACTCTGTGGGAGACAGGAGCGCTCACTCTGCAGCTTCTTCTGGGGACCAACATCGTCTGAGTCACTGACTGAAACCTGCGACTTTCAGAGGGTAACAAAACCCCCAAACCTGCAGAGATGTGGAGCAGAAAGTGTGAGTCATTGAGACCAGATCAGTATTTATAGCCGTGGCGGAGGCACACACAGGTGTGACCACATCACTCCTGCAGGAAGTGGTGCAGTGAACCAGCGCAGCGTGAGAGGAAGTTAACCTTCCCTTTCATTTCTCACTCTGTTAATGTGATTCCTCTTTTCCTACTAGGTGGGAATATCAGGTGTGGTCTGACATTTACACTGTTCTCAGGGACAACACCTGACCACACACATACAACCACACACACAAACACACTAACACACACACACACAGCTGTCGTGGTGTTATCTCAGGTATGTAACTGATACAGACAAATTCAGAGGCATAGATGTTCAACTTTAGTGACACTAAGATAATACGATAAGCACATGCAACGAATGCCAAGTACCTCTCACCTGTGTGTGTGTCTGTGTGTGTCTGTGTGTGTGTGTACTATCTGACATCCTGAATTACGCATGAGGCAACGTCCTGGGCACACAGCGATGCATGAGTCACACTGATTAGTCAGTCCTGCACCGATCTGTGAAAGCAGCCTAGTCTCCGTCTAGTTTGTATGCTGTGTGGGTGTGTGTGTGTATGCTTGTGTGGGGCTGTGTGTGTGTGGGGGGTTGTGTATGTGATGGGCAGGTAAAGTATTATCCTGTGAGAAGCTAGGTCCTTGTTAGCAGGCATCTGGCAGGCAGGTAGATGTAGAGTGACAGCAAGGTCTACAATACACACACACACAGACACACACACACACACACACACACACACACACACACACACACACACACACACACACACACACACACACACACACAGACATGGTTGAGGGTAACCTGGCCGAGTTCTGCCCCAGAGTGAAGGCTCTCCCCTGGGGGTCTGACCCAGTCCCCTGTCTGGCTCTGGGTCACATGATGAGGGATTCTGTGGTTTCCATAAAGCTGAACTGGGATCGATCGATTTCTCTTTTCCAGTTGAATGAATTACATTTATTCCACCAGTATTGCAGTATTCTCTTATTATTGCACTCGATCTATCACTGTGCCTCATGTCCCGATGTTCTTAGAGCAATGAGATTACATGAATTGATTCCTTGTTACTCAATATTAAAAGATGCTTATTCAAGAAAAGTCCTCACTGAGGAAGTGACTGTTTGTTATTGATCCTGTCGATCAGGTGACAGGAAGTAGAAGCTCTTAAACCTGAATGAATTCCTCTTCAGCTCCACCTGACTCCTCAGCTGCTGAACGTCTGCAGCTCTTTTCTTTTTAGTGGTTTCAGGTAAATGTACAACAGGGTTTTTAAACTGGTAATTACCTTCTGTTAGAAATGAGCTTGGACACTGTCCTGGGACGGAACCAGTGGATTGTGCATCTTGAGATCTGTTTCGTCTCACTGGCTTCATTCATTAATCAGCGTTTAAGTAAATTACTTTTTTCTGCCGTGTGTTTTGAATCAGAATGTTACAAAGCTGACTCCTTGACAGTTGACATCAAACTGGAAAAATGCCAGGACATGAGTGGAAACCATCATCATTTTGTTTTCCTAATCCTCTGTCCAAAACCTCTTTCCTCCAAACAGAAGTGTAACACTACATCTCTACTATGGGACAACCAGGAGCCTTTAAACACCCGTCAGTGTGAACACTTACCTTCCCTCAGCCTTGAGTCACACTTTGCTTTAGAATAAGGAGAAAACTGTTCTCGTTTGTCATTTGAATGAACAGGAAGTGAGAAGAAAACAACATTAATGCTGTTTTATTATTCAGTCAAGCAACACAAAACTCCATAACAGCTTCAAGGATTATCACAGGTGTTAATAAAGTGATCATGATGATAATAAGTTCCCTGAAGCAGTCGGGGGGTGTAAACCTGACAGAGCTACAGACTGGATGCTGGATGTTATTCACTTATACATATATGTGTGTGTGTATGTGTGTGTGTGTGTGTGTGTGTGTGTGTGTGTGGTGTGTGTGTGTGTGTGTGTGTGTTTATGGCAGCGAAGAAATTCCATTAACAGTATAAGTTAGTGGAAGGAAAATTAAATAGGTTTTTGAAGTCGTCTTTATCGAGGCTGGACAATTATCATCTTCCTCCTGAGATTCACTCCCATCCTCTGAGCCCCCTGCTGCTACTGCTCTCTCTCTCTCTCTCTCTCTCTCTCTCTCTCTCTCTCTCTCTCTCTCTCTCTCTCTCTCTCTCTCTCTCTCTCTCTCGCTCTCTCTCTCTTTCTCCTCTCTCCACCTCCATTCCATTCCTCCGTCCCTTCCACCTCCTCCCTCTTTGTTCTTTTCTATTTTAACTAAAAGCATCATCTCCCTCATCTTCTCATAACTCCATCACTTCCCCTCGTTTCACCGCTGCACTTCCTCCCCCAACCTCCCTCCTCTCGTAGAGCCCTCCCTCTTCACCCTCTCCTCCCCTGCTCCTCCTGCTCTCCACTTGAGCATTTTTCTTTTCCCAACTTTAGCCTTTAGTTTAATTTTCTGCACCATTAATACCGAGCTGAGGTCTTATCGGTCTGATTTGCAGTTCACTTGGAGAGAGGAAGCCGAGCCTTACTACTGCAGCCATTAGGTAAATCAAAATGGTCGCCCAGTTGGCTGATGGGAGGAGAAGCTGATGGATGGTGGCAGAGATGCGTAAAATGGGTCTTGGGTCCAAAGATGAAAACACACATTTCATATGCGGGACACACACACACACACACACACGAACACACAGGCACACAAACACACAAAGACACACACACACTGCAGCCTGTGTCTTCCCATGAACTCAGAACTACAACTCGTCTATAACAACTTCTCCTCGTCTTTGATCCTCCCTCAACTCTGCCAATATAACCAAACCTGCATCATCTAATAAAAATAACAAAATAACATTAATATCAGCTTAATGTAGGTTCGGTTTTCACATGATTTGGCTTCATATAGGTAAGAATTAGACGATTAGATTCATTTATTTGAATGTTTAATCTTAAATTCTTTGTATTTCCCACCATTGTCCACACTGAAGTTACAGGCTGAACTGTGTTTGGTTGCCTGGACTGGTTTGTCGCCGTGTCATCGGTGTTGTGTCATCAGTGTTGTGTAGTCAGTGTTGTGTCATCAGTGTTGTGTAGTCAGTGTTGTGTTGTCGGTGTTGTGTCACCAGCCGCAGCCTCCTTCTCTGTAGCATCATGTGTTTAGCCTCTGGGGCATCGGGGGGGTTCTGACAAAAAGGCTTCAGTTGAGTTCACACTTGCTCATCATCAGCAATAAGTGATGAGATGAGACACAGTTATACGTGACTGCTCGGCAAAGGTTGAATAATGAATGAACTGTTGAATGGAACTCGGTTTCTCCAGCAGGGTTGCAGTCGACGCCCACAGGATGTATTTTAATTTTTCAATCTTGCTGAAGGAG
Source organism: Pseudopleuronectes americanus (assembly GCA_038501795.1). Lineage (NCBI taxonomy): Eukaryota > Metazoa > Chordata > Actinopteri > Pleuronectiformes > Pleuronectidae > Pseudopleuronectes > Pseudopleuronectes americanus. The sequence goes on from CM076721.1 coordinate 740,991, forward strand.
TGGGACGGTTTACAGCACAGGGCTCACGAGGAGACGCTGGAGAACAGGTAGCACAGGGATTTGATCCCAGGCCAGCATGGGCCACATGTGGCTCCGGTAGATATCGGTCTCAACTTTCTGTCGTCTCATTCCAACACTGAGTGATTTCTCAGCTACCAGATGCTGTAATGTAGTTAAGTGCTGAATAGACTGTGGGGGGGGAAAAAAATGAATATTGTTTTTGGGCTGTGTAATTGGATCAAGGACAGAAAGCAAAGCTGGCGGCATTTTCCTGGTACCACGTTTAAAGCGAGTTCTAATGTCTACGGTTTGATTTCCCTCATGTTTATTATGGGTCTCCTTCTGGAATCCATTAGGGCCTCTGCAGTCACCAATCACGTAGACACACACACACACAGACACACACACACACACTGACATGTACACCCATCACTTCCTCTGCAGCCCTCCCAGCACCCTGGAATAATTGACATGCACCGACCAACCTGTTCATTGAATAAACAGCACATCGCTCAAAACACAGGGCCGGCCCCCCCGCTCACGTTGGGTTCGGACACATGCTCTGACACATTAAAGGAGCCATTAATCAGTCAGAGGCAATTTGTTGAAGGGGCCTAAGTGGACGGTCTGTGGGCAGAGGACTCTGGGATGAGCTGTCCCTGGTCAGGACGCTTCACTGGTGTTGTTTATTTCCAGGAGTAGCTACCTTGTGTGGTTTTCTTACTGTGGTATTTGGTGAGATTAACTCAAGTTTGGCTCCTTGTTTCCACGTGTGCAGTGAATTCAACTCGCCAGCTGTGATGGGAGTTGCCCCCCCCCCACCCCCGGATAACCCAGGAGAGGCGCAGCCCTCTCCACCTGTCTCCTTTACTCAGTCCAGCCGCCAACAGTTTGGTGCTCAGCTGAGTCTGACAGCACAGCGCAGAGCCAGATGTTGTTTAAACCCTTGTTCTCATCCAGGGAGTTGCTGCTGAGCAATGAGAACATTTGCAGAAGCGCCGCGTTTCCCCTTTAGTCCAACTGCACCGCCTCAGTCCAGCTGCAGTTTCCTGCATCTGGACGTCAAAGCAGCTCCAGGGAGGAGCAGGATTCATTCTTTCTATAAACAGGGCCTGAAAAACAACTGTCTCTGGGACCAATTTGATCCTGTGGATGGTGGAAGATGTGCTGGTTTTAGGGTTTAGGGTCAGCATCGAAAAACTGTGCAGCTTTCCAGACTTTCCACTCAAAGTGTTCGCAGGTTGGGAGGGTGTTTACTTTGAAATGTAAATGTCATGTAAGCTAAGTTTGGTCTCATGTTCAACCCATAAAGTATTTAATCAAAGAACAGTTTAATAATTTAGTTTACAGCTCTACAATCACATTTAAGTGCAGAATATCTTTAAAGGCAACAAAGACTTGATTAAATTAAGTGAAGCTCCGTCTCCGGTGCTTAAGTTGCTCAAAGCTGCAGCTGTGTGGATGTGTGCGACTCTGCTGAGCTGAAATCTGATGAGCTCAGGCCTCTGCTCAGTAAGTAAAGATTTAAAAAGTCAGGGTTGTGTGATTCTGCTGCAACACGCAAATCTGAGGAATAGAATTTTTAACTGAGAGGAACTTAGTGCACAGATCTGTAGAATAATGAGCTGTGGTTAAAATGAGCCGTGTGCTCCTGAAGGAGTCGTGGGTGTGCCCCGTGGGAAAGAGAAGCCTCTTTAAAAAGAATCAGGTGAAACTCAACCTTTCATTTTGTTTCTTTGCTATCATGATTAATAACTCAGGTCAAAATGGTTGACGTGAGAAGTTGTTCAGCACCAGTGAAGGAGGCATTAAATCTGATTTCTCCAGATTTTTAAACCAATCAAAGTTCGAGTAGCGATCTGGCAGATGGAACCACGGACGGCATGATGGAGTGAGGGAGAGGGGGGGGAAGACAAAGGCGGAGAGAGACGGACAAGGTGAGGCGACGGCGGGGGGGTGGTAGGGTGGGGTGCTGTGGTGACAGAGACTGATTAGAGGACAGAGAGCGACAAATGGAGAAGAGGGAGAAAAACAGAGACGCTTTTTGTCCTGTCACGACTTCTGCAGGCGAGAGGGAGGGAGGGAGAGGGGGGGAGCGAGCAAGGCTTCCTTTAATTCTACACACACACACACACACACACACACACACACACACACACACACACACACACACACACACACACACACACACACACACACACACACACAGACACACAGACACACAAACACAGGCCATTATATCTCATGAGCCCCGACATGTATTAAATATGATTTCAATCTAAATTATGTAGCAACACCATCTGGACTGTTTGTGTTTGTCGGTTTATAAGAAACGTCCACTTACTCTACAGGGTGTGTGTGTGTCTGTTGATGTGCGTGTGCAGTTTAACTCGGGGCACGACTCAGCAAATTCATTTAAACACACTCATGAAAGAATAACAATCTGAATGCAGTGTCGTTTACTTCAGTTGTGTCTACGAAGCTTTTAGGTTCACTGGGATCTTCTCCCATTGTGGATGATGTTGAATCTCAGAGAGGCTCAGGGCGATAAAACGATAAAGATAATTATCACGATATTAACTTTTTCTCGATAGAAATAAAGACCTGGTCGATACAACGCGAGAGAACTCATCCCGTCCAGGTTTTGATGGACAGCACGAACAGCCAATGAGAACGAGAGTAGAGTCGCGTAGAACCAATCGTATGGCTGGAATAGAGTTAAGTCATGTCAGGTTAGGTTATTATGAAAATGTATAGTGCGGTTATATGTGTATATGTATATTAACCTTTTTTTTCAACTGCACTTATTCATCTGTATTGCATCACATTAACATATATATGTAGCTCACCCCAACCCTAAGCTCTTAATTAACTTAATATATATTCCTACTGAGTACAGAGTGGAGGGTGTTAATGTGGCAGAAGCCTGGATACTCAGATTTTGGTCTTATTTTCATTGCTTCCCCCAAAACACAAAGTCTATTTATTTTAAAAATGTCAGTTTTTCTTCCGTCAAAAACAAAAAAGAACCGAGAACGAACACAAGGTCAGTTTTCTCATATTTCTCATTAGTGTGTCGTGTGGGTTGACTGGACTCAAACTGCAGATGTTGGAGAGGGCAGGGATGTGCCGGGAACTATTTAATGGAAAACAGACTTGTGTGACAGGTGAGATGAAATGTAGGAGATCCAAATCTCAGGCAGCAGAGTGGAGATCTAACCTCATCCTCCAGTTTCATCACGTTCCATCATTAAAAGGATCCAAACTCACAACTAGTGTTTTTCTTTCTAATTTCTTGTTTAGTTTTGTTTGGACAATTATTCAGCCACGTCTGCTGTGGACATTCGTCATCTCACCACCTTTGGTTACTGAGGGGAGACATGTTTTCCTCTGATGCTAGCGGTAGCGCCTGTTCACCAATTATCCCATTAAAATAAGATATTAGTGTGATTAGTTAGAGGATGAGGAGAGCTGTGATTGGTCAACCAGAGGATGGGAGGACGAGAGAGGAGAGATAAATCCTGTTAAGGTGGTTTTAAATGTTCTTAAGCATACTGATAGCTGCTGTGTGTGCGTGTGTGTGTGTGTGTGTGTGTGTGTGTGTGTGTGTGTGTGTGTGTGTGTGTGTGTGTGTGTGCCGCAGTGCTATAGGCTCATTAAGCTGCAGGGGGAGAATAGCTAAAAGGATTAGACAGACATGGATTATTCACGCATGAAATACTGGAACCAAGGAGGTGGAGACGGAGTGAGAGAAGGAGGGAGAGAGAGGGAGAGAGAGAGGAGCTGAATATGTAAGAGAAGTTGAGAATATAAATATGTATGTCGAGGAATATACACGGCGAAGAGATGAAAAGAGGAAACGGCAGAGCGGCAAGGAGAGAGGGAGCTCAGGAAGTCAAGGAGGACAGAAGATCAGGTCTGAGATTTAAGATGCAGCTGGAGACGGAGGAATCTGCTGAATGCTACGGAATGAGAAAGAGGAGACGGACAGAGAGAGACGGAGGGAGTTGAGGATGACAGATTGGGATGTAAACTCAAGCAGAGATGAGAGAGAGGGGGGATGAGGTGGCAGAGGGGAGCAGGGCAGCATGGGTAAAAAAAAAGAAAAGAGGAGAGGGAGGAGGAGGAGAGGACCTGAGAGGAATGAAGAGGAAAGAAATGAGTCATGGAAGGAGGGAAAGTTAAAAGAGGGGAGGATTAACAACTTTCCATCCTGCTGTCATGTACTTTGAAACTCGGCTGGAGGTTACGAGTCAAACAGAACACGGGTGGAGCGACTCCACATCTGAGAGGCTTTCATTTGAAACCTGCATTTCAAAAACCATCTCCGTCCATCCCATCAACACACACTGGTCATGCACGTCCCAGTGCTACACAGAAAATACCAGGAATGAGAAACGGTTATTGTTAAAAATAGGATCAGGGATTTTTCTTTTCTCAGTGGTTAAGGGTTTAATTCCAAAAATTAATCTGAATTGACATTTTTGAGGTTTGAAACAATCATCGAAGGCTGAAAACATCACAATGGTTTATTGAAATGGAATACCTGAATTATCCAGGTTTCTGGAAGCAGCAAATGGTGTTTACATGCACTACATACAAAATGGATGCTATCTTGAACTAGAGTCAGAAGCACTGATGAGTTTCTAACTTGTATTCTTGTGTTTTATTGATCATCAGTTTGTGACTTAATGCCAAATTGAAACAATCCCTGCATCCAGGTAAACATCATGCAGCTGGATTTCACTAATCACTCTGGATTGTTACCTTGAGATTTTAAATTTCTGTTTCAAATGGCTGAAAAACAAACAATAGCAATTTCTTTTTTGTTTAGAAAACTGCATTAGAACAGAATCCTTAATAAGTCCTTTGGAGAAAATTGACCTTGTGCCAAACTGAGCCCTTATTCCCACCACAGTCCCGTCACACCCGGTGGCTCTTTAATCAGGAGTGTTTCACAAAGTTTACTCATTAAACATAGATCACATCTTGACCTTTTTATTTCATCTATAGCTTGATTCCCAGATGCTGAAAAACAGTTGCACTGTGGATCACATTGAATCTCCGAGCTGGAAGCTGCTGATGTTACTAGTTGAAGGAATAATAATCAAGTGCAATCAGCTCTGTGTTTTGGAGCTGGAGGAAACTGAGATGAAGCCGATTGGAGTAAATCGAGCTGACTGTGTCGTAGCAGGATAAAGAAAAAGAAAAGAAGAGTTTATATTTAAACTGATCTTCTGCTTCCTGCTCTCTGACGATTTAGAAATGACTGAAACACAATCCCTGTTCTCAGGTGTTTTCTTATAAGGTCAAAGAAAAGGCCTCTGGTGTTTAATTAGAAAATCCCCTCTATATAAAGCTGGAGAGTCGGGGTGCACACGTCACAGGTGCTGCTCTCATATCGAGCTCTCCTCGTCTTAATGACCACTCGGTGCTGCAGGCTGTGATCTACATTCACCCATTCAGGCTCACATCCCTGCAGAGCTGCTAAATATAGAACCTCTCTACTGGGGCCGTCCCAGTCATGACGGCTCAGCCATCTGGGGCTGTCGGGGAGCAGCGTCTCACCCAAGGACACTATGACACGCAGCCTGCAGGAGCCGGGGATCAAACCACCGACCCTTCGATCACTGGACGACCTGATTTTACTCCTGAGCCACAGACACAAGTCGGCCTGACTTTCTAATAGGGAAACAGAGCTCTGGTCACTCATCGGCCGTAATCGTTCTGTACCTGTACGACACGGTTTAATCTGTTCAACACAACTTTACCACACCTTCCTCCATATTTATAATTCCCCGTTAAAAACAACATGTTTAAGGAAAGAGCCAGAGTCTACATCTTTACACAGACGACCGGCCCGGCCTCGGCTGCTGGCACGGTCGCGTGGCACTGTCGCCCTCTGGGACTCGGAGAGGTGTGTGAATAACTGTGTCACATCAGGAAGCCAGTCAACACATCTGTGGCTGAGATAAAAGGGGGGAGGGGGGGGGAGGAAAAGAGAGAGGGATGAGGATGAAGAGGGATTGAGAAGCAAGAAGGGGACAGCTAGATGGATTACAGCAGAGAGAGGGATGAAACAGACGTGGAGGAGCAAGAGAAAGAAATTGATTGAGCTGGAGGATGGAGGGGAGAGGAGGAGGGGGGGGCGGGAGGGGGGGGGTGAGAGATGGAGGGAAGGGCTGAATTCAAAGAGGCATTGACATTAATGAGGGAGAACAAGGAGGGGGGGGGGTGGCGGAGGAGGAGTGGAGGTGGTTTCAATAAGCAGATGAATGTCATCAGAGGACGTCAGGTGAAGACGGCAAATTGTGTGAGACGCACAAAGAAAATGAGAAATGACATGGTCCAATATTTGGAGAAGAGAGAGAACGAGGGTTCGCCTTCTGGTGCGTCGGGCGTCCGACGGAGAGACAGGCGTCCCATAACACAGAGAGAGAGAGAGAAAGAGACAGAGAGTGAGAGAGAGAGAGAGAGAGAGAGAGAGAGAGAGAGAGAGAGAGAGAGAGAGAGAGAGAGAGAGAGAACGGAGGAGGAGAGGAATGTCCTCACTGTTCTCTCTCTCTCTGTGTGTGTGTTTGTTTGTGTGTGCGTGTGTGTGTGTGTGTGTGTGTGTGTGTGTGTGTGTGTGTGTGTGTGAATGGACATTAGCTTGTTTGCACAGAGTGGCAGCAGATCTGTTAATGCAGTCGGAGCTCATCCGGGTCCAAATCCCACAGATACATATTTGCTGCTGCTACTTTTCACGACACCTTTACATTTAAAAACAACAGTTTTTAAAAATGGATTTGTTCTCACTCAGACTTCACAGAGCAGATGTGATTTGTGCGTGTCTGTGTGTATCTCTTAATTATTCATATTTGTCTTTTCGTCCTGGTGGTGAACTTTTGTGTTGCAGCTTCTCTCTCTGCCTTGTTTCTGATTGTGTGAGTGGACGTGTGTTTAGCCTTTTTTAAAGAGATAGTTGTCGTGTGCAGTTAACACAGGTTCAACAGGACAATGGAAGGTGTCGGCTCAGCAGGGCGACAGCTGAATTAATATAGAAATAAAACAAATCAAGGTGAAAGAAAGAGGTTACTGTAAAAACAAGTCAAATACAGTTATAGAAAACGTTCAAAGATGACTTTACCTCAAAGTAAAGTGCAAAGAGGCAGGAAAAAGTTGTACAGAGGGTTGTTGGTCATGAGTCTTTCTATCTTTGTGAGGACCGAGCTTTGGTCCTGCTCAACTGAGGACACTTTGAAAGGTGAGAACGTCCTCCTGCGACCCGCTATGGATTACTGATTTGTCTTTGTGTTCAGATTCAAATCCCTGCAGCAGTATTTGTTTGTGTTGTACGTATGTGTGTGTGGGTCGTAAAGAGAGAGTAACAAGTCCCTGTGGGTCTCATTCCATTTGTGTACAAGCACATTTGTCTCAGAGAGAAAAATTAAAGCTTTATAATATATGCAGGATGAGTAAGTGTGTGTGCATGTGATGTCACTTCCCCGGTGTCGTCTCTTTGCTTCTTAAAGTTAATCAAACCAATTCAAACAGAGAAACTTGGAGTTTGCACGTCCTCACACTGACGGGTCAGTTTTTCAATTTCCTTCCTAATTGGTGAGGTCAAAACAAACAGAATCCCCTCTGGGTGCGATAGTCGTGTGTGTGTGTGTGTGTGTCTCTGTGTGTGTGTGTGTGAGTGTGTCTTTGTTTGCTTAATGATCCCTGTGGGTAAACAGAAAATCGCATAAATTGAACAGGGAAACAAAACCTTTGAATTTGCTGATTTCGTATATTTTGAGTATCCAGAGACATCTTGTATTTTCTATTTTTGTTGAAGAGCAGTTGAAGCCACGTCATCTTGTTGGTCAGTGAAGGTTCTATATACAAAGAACCTATAGATCACATTTATATATAAATATCCATATCTGCTCGATGACTCCATAACCTAATCAACAGTTGCTAGATGTTCAGTTCTTCTATCAGGTACTTTAAGGTGGAACACACTGACCGACAGGTTTTCTGCTTTTTAATTCATCTTTATTCACAATGCAAACACCAACAATGAACCTGAAGATGAAACTCGTTGGACTTCACCCACACGTCTGCTTTCTACACCGGAATCCTCAAGAATACTGGCCCGTTACTGCAGAGGCAAATCTGTCATCACGTTAAAACATGCGACCAAACACAGTGATTTCGACTGAAGATGGAAAGTAGATGTCAATTCCATGATATTCAACATGTATGAAAAAATCTGGGGTTTACCCTTCAGATAAAAACACACACTCATTCTGCTGATCTGTGATTTTGAAGAGGAACCTGGTGCAACCCAGACGATCTCTGTGAAGACACATGTTCCTTGGAGGAAATCAGTCGTCTATAAGCACAGAAGGTGTCACCGCCCTGCATCTGTTTGTTCACAGCGACTTCTGCAGTCGCTTATTAACCGTGTGTTACAAAATCAAAACACGCTCAGCTGCTCACTGGATCCCATTTAGTCTGAAATGCCTCTAAACACCCGTCAGACGGCCGTCCTCATCAACCTGACGCCAGAATCCATCATCATGAATGTAGAGTGGGAGGCTCTCGTTCAGGGAAAGAGCTTCTTTTGTTTCCTGATGAAAAATGACTCAATGGCTGTGACTTGCCTACAATAGATGACTGATGGACGAAGAGTCGGGAACAAAGCAACAGGAACAGAATTACTCACATTTCAATCGGTGAGTTAGAGACTCAAGCAGCACATGTTCTTCAGCTTCCTCTCAGGGCAGCAGCTTCGTCTTTCTGCTGCAGGAAATTATCCTTCAATGCTTTTTAATTACAGCAGCAAGAATGTTTTATAAGAAATGTACATGTGACTAATGTTGGATTCAATTTAAGGTATTTGCTTTTACAGTTGAGTTATACAGTCTGAAATCCAGAGTTTAATTTTTTAATGCAACCGAGCCCCTCTATTCCCTCACATGCTGAGTTTACATGATTTTAACACTGACTGTGTTAGAAAATTAAACTTTAAAGTATTTATATTTTGAATTTCTTCTGGCTACCGGGAGAACGAGAGCACGTCGTGTAAAACACACATGTCCTCGGGTTGCATCCCTTTTTTAAATCGCTTCCTTGAACAGAAGCGCTTTTAATTGTTGTCTAAGTATTCATAATAACTGTTTTTTACTTAGAGCTAATTATCATCCTTTTAAGGAGTTTAGCCGACGCTCTGATGGGACCAGGGTAATAAAAGCATAAAGAGTCCCCTTACAGTTTATCTTAATACAATGAATAATGTAGCATGGATTCACATTAGGAGAAAGAGCGTTACTCTTAGCGGAGGTATGAAGGGCTTTGTTTCCCCACCTAAGCATATTTGAATGTGTTGAGGGGGAAGATGTGGAAAAGATGAGTCAGTGAGACTGAGTCCTCGGATGAAACCACGTTCAAATTTTCTAGATCCAGATTCTGCTTCCGATCTGCACTAAATTCAGTTTTCGTCAAGATGCTCGAAGCTGTGAAATCATTGAAAATTTACTAAAACTCACGGAAATCGGTTTGGTCGATTTTTCATCATCCTGCTTTAGATGGAAACATTTTGTCCTACAGTCGCTGCTGGAGCGAGACTCAAACAATAACACAAACAATGCTGGACTGTGTAATCTGTGAAATTGAGGATGTAGATGATAAACTGTTGTGGAGCCTCGTTCTGTCTCGTGTCAGATTATTTCATTAATCTGACGTCACACAGGATTTGAGTAAAGTCCATGAAATGTCCGGTTCAGCCGATTCAGTATCAATCAATAAAACAAAAACGTCACCTTCGTTTCGTGGATGTCAATGCTAACGTCTGTAAAATACTGTTCATACTAAATAATTATCTGCAGCAGCATCATCAACTCAAACACATATTTGTATCAGCTAGTGGCTGATATGTTTATTTATTTAATTTGAAACTCTATGGAAACCAGTTTCGTGCAAAACACTGAATCCATTTGCCTTAGAGTGTATAAGTTTATTTCTGAGAGCTGCACAGTAGGTTACATTATTTTTATCGCATTCTCGGACGAGAGACAGAAAATAGGAAATATTTCTGCCAGGAAGTTACACAGCAAGAAAAGCTTGGAGCAGTAAATGCTTCCCGAGTTCGAGGCCACGGATTTAATGTTGTAGGGATTAAGTTTTGTTTTCCTTTGCAAACAAGTGATAAAGTGAAAATGAGTCAGAAGGAAGCAGAGGAACATTTCACCCTGAGAGATAAAAACACGAACAAAATATATTAAACAAATGAAGGAGATTTAACACTGAACAAAATATGAAATACATATTCAGAAATATGATTACTTCAGATTAGAGATGGTCGGATGAAGTCCTCTTGGCGGAGCAGAGTTAATAGATGCTCATATCGGGATTCAAATACACACATGATTATAATCATCTAATCAAGTGTCCTCTCGTCTGGCTAACATCCTTAACAACCTCTCTCCGCTGCTAATCAGCTAATTACACCACATTACAATCAGGCGGCAGATGGGGCCATAGATTAGCACGGTAAACAAAATGTTACGCATCCGGACGAAGGAGGAGGTGAAGAAGGTGCGAAGGATGGAAGGAATTAGTTTTTCGAACTGACTTCGAAATGAAAAACAACGTAGGACTTATTAAGTCGACATAACCCTGCAAAAGTTAGCGAGAGCGGGTTACGCTAAAATCAAACCGATACATCCCAGCCTCTCCTCCGGCCCCCTGCGTCGAAGGTCCACCAATTAAAACACATAAAAGTAAAATTGACAACTGTTAGTTAGAAGCCGACTTTTCTGAGATATGCTAACGTATAGCATTCTGGACCTAGAGCCAGTCACAACGTGTGTTTTAAACACGTGTGTAGCAGCCGTGTTTCCTCCATCCTCATAGTTCGGACACATTTGTGGCCAAATACAGAAAGAACTCTTCCTGTAGGAGGCCTCTCAGGTTCACATGTGAACAGAGATCTTGTTTGCTCTTGTTATCTCCGTCTTTATTTCTAGCACCATTAAGTTTTTCTGTTCTTGTGTTTTCCGGCTAATGCTAATCTGCTGTCGTCTCTGAGGTGCACGGCTGCAAACATCCTCGTGCTCCCGTCGACCTCCTGTTGTCTCTGATACTAACGATCCCCACACATGTCTGAGCAGTGAACAGCAGAGACAGGCAGGAGTCCAACCCTCATATATACATATCTTATCTCCTCTTATCCATACAGGTCGTGTCTGGTTCACAAAACCAATATAATTCTGCAAAGTCCACATGTCCGATCGTGCACCTTCCTGGTGAATCATAGTCCCGTCCCTCCTCCTCTCTGTGTTCGTCCCCTTCAGCTTCTCATGTCCCTCGCTCCCCTCTGCTTATTGCTTTGTTTCCTGCCCCCATGTTCTCACATTTTTCCATCTCTGGCCGCCTCTATCAATTTTTAATATGGCAGCCAGAGCTGGACAGCGGCCTCGGTGTTTGGCCCTGCCTTGAAAGCCGGGTGTTTTCTTTTTTCACCAGATGTAGAAAGGCTCTTGGTTTTTGTCTGATTGGCTTCACGGAGGCCCGGAGCTTTCCATCGAAGGAAGTCGTGACACAAAGTGTTTCCAAGGCTCCGCTGATCCTCTGAGATATGTTTAACTTCTCCGCTGTGAACGAGGCTTGTTGCTAAGCAGTAAAAGTCCCTGTGCTTCTTGGCCGGAGTTGAATCCTTTGTCTCGGAGCATTAGGTTATAGAATATCCCTTCACACTAAAAGGGACCATGGGGACACGTAGGAGACGTTTATCGTGGGTAAAGTGTGTCGACTGCCTCAGAGACTTTGAGTTGTTTAAATAGTGATGAAGAAATATCCTGAGTTACCACGGGCAAGTTAACACCTGAGTTAACTGACAAGAGCGGGACACGTTCAATTAAAGAATTCAGAATTTCACTCAAGTGAAAAAGATGCAGCTCAAGAAAAATGAATTAAGTAATTATGTCAATTAGCGGGAGAGAGAGAGAGAGAGAGAGAGAGAGAGAACTTTCCCTCTGTGCTCGACTGTAACTTGATTTAGATTTTATAAAGTAAAAGTAATTTTCATTTTCAGAGTGACAGGTTCACAGACTAAACAATGAGAGACAAACCATCACTTTGAGATCTCTTACGTTACTGATTTGGTTCATTATGAAACAGACACATTAGAATAAGCGGAGCAGCCACAGTCCAATTAGTCACAGATTGTACTTCAAAAGTAAAGTCTAAAGTCTAAGAAGTTAAGTAATTTCCCTACGAAGAAAAGAAATTAAAGTTCTTAAAAATGGTCAATTATCTAAATTTACTCAAATCGGCTTCTTTCCTCGTCCTTATTCAAAGTGTTTACCTCGTGTTCTGTGTTATCCTGTTTAACAACTAAACACTTCATATCCTCTTTATATTATATGCAACCATTGCAGGGGACGGGTTTCACAGGAGTGGAAAAATGGAGCCGACGAAGATAAATACTTTATGGACGTGATGGTGGCCTCCACAAAACGTTTATTGCTCTTCTGCTAAACTCTGGTGTGTCGCACTAACTTCTCTCCTCATATCGAGCAACACAATAAAGCGTTTGCGACCCTTTGTAACCCGAGTTTATAAAGACAGTGGCACAACCTCACCCGTCTCTGAGACAAAGCCGTCTCCTGTGTGCGATGCCTTCTCCCCCCCCCTCGCACAGGTAACAATAAAGCCGGCTGATTGTGTTTGGTGTCGCAGGCTAAGCAGAGTGCAGGCGTTAGGTGAATCCAGCTAAAGGTTCTAATGTGATACAGATGAAACCGCCTCGTGCAGATAGAACGTTAATCCAACACGAGGAACGATAACTGTGTTCATACAACTTTCACATATTGAGTTTTACCTCAAGGAAAATGATCAGAAAAACTGGTGAATAAGCAGCATGGAGACAAAGACCTGGTGAACATCTGCATGACTGGTTCCTGTGGACTGGAGAAACTGGAGTTGATGGGTTGCAGCAGCGATGCAAGGCCCAATTCACTCGTAAACATCTCTACTCCGAAAATGCCAGAGTATTTTCATCAATAAAAATCTAAGTATGATATGAAAGAGTGAGGACAAGGCCACATGTCCTCACAAACCTCACAAAGGTCAAAGTCCAGTTACACACACACACACACACACAGGATGTAGGATTTATGACGCCGCAGTGCTGGACCTCACTGGTTGTGCGTCGCAGTATATTCTCCTCGGTGCTCGCGCTGTAAAACAACTTCATTGTGGCGCTAACACACAAACCGACTCTAGCTCGTCTCAGGTTCAGTTTGTTTCTGTTCTTCATTCGTCACTTTCCTTCAGTTCAGCCTCTTTCAAGTCAAAACACGTTTATGGGTTTCAATGGGTTTGATGAAAAATCACTCGGGTTCCGACCCAACAACGAGATTTAATTACCGTTGGAATCGGCTCATTGTGATGAGGGCGATTCATAAACTGTGTATTCAGAGATTCATTATTTTTAGACAACACAGTCCCAGACCAGCAGTTGCACCAGGTGAGATGAGGACACACAACTTGTTTAATGATTACAGGTAACCAGTCAGAGTTGTGGACCAGTGAGGTTGTGTTTTCACCCTTGTTGGTGGGTTTGTTTGTGTGTTTGTAAGCAAGATTACACAAAATGCTTTATATCTACACATCAATGTTTTTATTGGTTCTGTAATTTAGTGTTGATCAGAAAACAGGGGAAAAGGGAAACATCAAGTCAATATTTAATTACTTCTCCTGGTGCAGAAATCCCTGTTGAGTTTTCCTATCACATAAACACTTTATCCATAAAGCATATTTGAATTTAATTGAAACAATTAATCTGTATTTTGCATTTTCACACCAACAATAGGATTCATACGATCCAATTAATTTGTGCTTGTGTTATAATGAACTGTGGTGATTTACCTCCTCTGACCCATGAGCCTGTTTCTACACTGTACTGTGTGTGGTCACATTGTGTTGACTCATCCACTGCTGCCTCCTGCCATGTTTGTCTGACCACGACCGAGACAACAAGTAATCTGTTGTTGGCTGATTGTCGCTGGGTCTTCACTGTGTCACCGAAGGTCGGGGGAGCTGCCGGGGGGGGGGCGGCGATGAGGAGGAGGGGAGCGTGGAGGAAGGGAAACTGAGATCACACCAAGACGGTGGCTGCCATTATGTGTCTGAGCAAGAAGCTACATCCACACGACTGCATCTTAGTTTTGATAAAACCGGGCTCATGTCCCAGCAGTGAATAAGACAATCCTCTCTATCGCTCCCTGGTGGCTGACTACAGTATAGCTCATACATCCAGCCTCCTCCATGTCAGTGGATGGGACCAAGTTAAAGTCAGATCACAGGTAGTTGTCACAGGTGGTTCTTATTTCCCTGGCGTGTTCAATTGTTTGTGTTTATGATATGTTTGGTATTCATCAGTTATTTGATGATATCCAGATTGGGTTAAACGTTATGATTGACAGCTGAGACTTGTGATTGATGGAGGGAGAGTGTTCACAGGATCTGGCCATGACTCCGCCCCCTGATCTCTGCTGCACAGGCGATGGTGTGGACGGAGTTTTTCTTCTGATACAGAGCGAAGACACCAACGTGTTTGTGTGGATGTGAGTCACGATGACTTCACTCCTCTTCCTCTTTCTTCCTCACTGAATTTAATGATGTAGTTATTGCTTCTCAGCGGAGTTTCCCTCTAACAGAGCTGGATGCTGCGTGGGGGAACTCGGTGACACCGATAGGAAATTACACAACACCGGCTTGAATGGACGTAAGTGACACGGCTTCTCTGCAGCAACATGTTTTTCAGGAAATGCAAAAAAACTCTATTTTTTGCCTCTTCTATAATTTTTCTCAGTTCTCAGTTGCTCTTTAGTTTCCTCGCCATCCGTCCACATGTCACATTTCCAATATGAATAAACCATGTACTCGAGTGTGTGAGACTGAGACACCTCTGCTGGGTGGAGTCCAGTCCCGTGAACAATGCAGCGTCAGTCGTCTGTTTCACCTTCACGAGTCAGGACGTGTGATTAAACTCCACAGAGGCTGGAAAATACAGAATATTGAGCATGTGTAACTGTGCCATGAGCTGCAGCTGCACACACACACACACACAGACACACACATCACTGCCCACAGCACAAAATGTACACCCGTAACACGTGCACATAACTAGTCAGCATATGGTTTGTCCTTGTACACACACACACACACACACACACGTATATACACAAAGGCTACTCAGCAGGACATGTGCTGACTCTTTCCCCCGGGGCCTCGTATGAACTGCCCACATGCATATAGACACACTTACATATATCACATTTACATTTAGCTGATGCTTTTATTTACAGACACTCGCAATGAGCACAAGTACACACAAACACACACACACACACGTGAGTGCCGACACAACAAAACACAGACACACACAAAACAAATGGCCCAGGAGTGGACCATCCTTTTCCTAGACGTGTCCCCAGGTGGTCCATCTGAAGCGGCATGTCTGTGTGTGTCTGTGCGAGTGTGTCCTTGTGTGATTTATGTGTGTGTGTTTGTGTTTGTGTATAAGCAGCTGTGGTGGAAAGTCGAGTACAAGAATAGAACAGTTGACACCTTTTGTTATTTTGGTTTCTTTCATGTTACTATTTATGTGGACGTCAAAGAAAGTCCACGTTGTGTGTGTTGCAGTGCGGCAGAAAAAGTCTCAAAACGCCGAAGAGACTCAGCAATTAACCGTCCCTGTCTTTAAGTTATGTGTGTTGGCTCCGGCCGGCGACCGCTCTCCAGTGTGTGTGTGTGTGTGTGTGTGTGTGTGTGTGTGTGTGTGTGTTGAGCAGTGTTAGCAGCAGCGTGTTGTCGGGGAGACTCTGTGGCACTGCAGAGCGAGAGGGCAGCAGCCTGATGCAACACGATGCAATGCATTGTCACACACCACGGGGGCTTTAAGCACCGCAATGCCACATCAATAATAATGAATGCATTATTCTGAAGGGCATAAGAAGTGGCAGGCAAACTCAAAATAAGCTGTTTTACCTGCGAGAGCCGCCAGCTGCACTCATCAAGAACCTCTTATTGTGGGTTTATCTGGGTTGGTCATCACTGAATCTGTCTTAGAAGTGATTCAATTCTTCAAGGCAACGATTCCACCAATTGTTGGAAATCTTCTTTTGCCAGCTGCACCTTTTCCTCTTCTACCACAGTGACTCAGATCTGTTGACGTGTTCGTGTCAGGACGTCCTCAGGTGTCAGGTCTCAAATGAAAAGACATCAACGTCACAGGAAACCTTTGTCTCTGCCGACAAAATGCTCCTGTGCGTCTGATGGTGCAACTCCATGGACATGGCAAAGACCAAGGTTTCCTGTGACGTGATGTCTTTAAACTCTAAACTCTCTCTCTCTCCTAAAAGCTCCAACTGTCCAGATCTTCTATGTTGAAACCTTCAGTGACATTTTGTCGATCCAGTCGTCAAAATACCTTGTTACACGATGTTCAAGTTGTATTTCCACAGTTTTTTTTTACAAAAGTCTGAGGCCATGATAATTAAAGAGACTTTCATCACACAACTTCAACTTCATCACCATTTTGCTCTAAATTTCCTATTTCCTCCGATTGCTTAAGCGTCATGTTACTAAGCAGCGCTTGAGAAGCACTAATTATAGTTAATCAGCAAATTATCATTTATGATTACATCAGTTCAGCAGGTAAGTCACCTGTTGCATAGAGACACACATGAAATGACACGAGGCGACAAACCAGCAGCACGAAGGGAGAAACAGCAAAGCACGACAACACAACGCTCATCTATAATGCACACAATGCTGTCGCAAACTATTTGCAGAGTTGTGTAGTGTGATCCCGTGGTACCAGACACCTGAGCAGATGAAGTGACTGGGCATCGACTCCTTTAGAATAAACACACCAAAAGTTCATTCACCACCACTGGTCCAATACCAGTCCAGTTAATCCAGGAACTAACTATAATTAATTTGAAGCAGAATTAGTGGGATTAATGTGCAGTGATGCAGCCGCGGTCATGTGTGAATCAATTACAAGAAACCCCACGGACACACACACACACACACACACACACACACACACACACACACACACACACACTGAAGCAGCCCTCCTCTCAGGGGCAGAGTTGTGCGATACCTGCAGGTTGTGTTGTGTCTGTTCCAAGTACATGTCAGGGAATCCAGCACGAGCCAGTATCTGTCTGTTGTGTGTCTGTTGTGTGTCTGTGCTGAGAGGACTTAGTGGATTAAGGCCGTTTGTGATAGCACAGGTCCAATTTCACCCCCCACAACACTTTCCCCTCAGTCCCCAAATCCACTTTACAGACTCCCGTGCAAAATTGCTGAATGTGTCCGTAGTGATATTAAAGGCACTACTATCAGACGCAGTGTAATGTATCAATATATATTTATTAAAACAGCTGGAGGGGGATATGGAATCCTCCCGGTGCTGTGTGTCAGCTGAGGTGAAATGAAACTTCTCTCTATCTGCAGCTTGTGTTAAATCCACTGTCACGACAGAGCTCAGCTGCAGACATCTGGAAACTCAAGTCAACTTTACACGACTAATAAACACACCTTCAATTTTTTAAATCATATAAATAATCAGTTTCCTGCACAGTTTACACTCTGAGGTTTAATATGAGAGTGTTAAAAAGGTGTTTACTCAAGAACACAAAGAGTACAGGGTTCTGATTAAGGGTGAACATTTGAGCTGCGAGTCTTCTTCGGACAAAGTGTTTCTCCAGAACAACTGAATGTAAATGTAACGCAACAAACCCATCATCACAGCAGGCCGCTGCCGGGGCTAATGGCTTTTTAGATAACGGTTATTGACGCAGCTGTGCAAAATGAAACATTTTCTTAAAGTGGCATCGAGAAACACGACGACAAAGCAACAGGGGCAAACAGGATTGTGTCTCGTTAGCCGCCTGGTCACCACTCGAGTTGCCCTAGCAACCAGTGTCACGGTCACAACGTGCGTTTCATGGGAATTTATAGCGAAGCTGGAATGAATCTGCAGTGATGTCGGATCCCTCTTGTGTAAAGTCTTTTCATTTCTAGATATTATCTGCAGCTAGATGAGGAATATAACTGAGCTTATATCGACTGTGCCCCTCGTAGAGATCATCTAAAACGTGTGTGTGTGTTTGTGTGTGTGTGTGTGTGTGTGTGTGTCTGTGTGTGAGAGATGTGCAAACAAAGCACTTGAAGGGATTTGGGAAGCCATGAAGCAGCGATGAAGGAAGAAGCCTGCAGCTGCCTCTCCCTCGCTGTTCCCTCACTGGGAGCGATGGCGGCTGAAGTGATTGGAGCACATCTTCCATATGTCACCAGTTAGTGGAACACACACACACACACACACACTCTCGGGCGCGGCGGCAGGGTCGGCCGTCCCTATTAAGCGCAGGTCATCCAGATGAATGATTAAACAGGCTCACGAGCCGCTCGGGCCTATCAGCAAACAATCAGCCTTTTAAATGAGTATTATGCAAATGAGGCCCCATGAATACATCAAAACAAACATAAGAATATGAGTGATAATGGGCAGACGTGTGTGTGTGTCTGTGTGTGCACGTACATTCATAGTCTATGCACTGTAGTGTGTTGAAAGAAAGTGGGCATAAAGGGTTTGTGGATTATCACACACAGAGAGAGAGAGAGACACACACACACAAAACTACACAACGAAGACGTGTTGGATGATTTAGTCTTCAGAGGAACAATCATGAATATGATCGACTTCTCTTTCATCTGCATCGTGACTGTGTTAGTTGGTCGGACTGTAGATTACAGACTGTAACGTGCAGCCTCATTACTCTGGAGTCATGTTCCTTTAGATGAGATTTATACGACTCATGTGTTGAAGCCTCAGATTCACTTAGAACTCAAACCCAACGAACCAGACTGTGTTGGATCGGTAGCTGTTCCAAACGACACAATCATCCTTTTCAGTCATTTAGGTTTATTTTGTGTTTGTCATGGATTAAACAGAGGAAAAATAATGTGTTAATTAATAAATCTTAAAGTTGTTCTTCAGTTCCAGGCTTTATGCTCGGCTGACCAGCAGAAGGTTGTTTATTTATATTTATGGGCAGATGAAGAACTGGCACAGCTCCACTCATTGGACTTGCAAACACAACTGATCCCGTGGTGTTTGTTTTCACACTGTGTCCGGCTGCCGGTGTTCCTCGGCCTGTTGTTGTGTTGTTGTTGTTGTGCTGCTGCAACCCCTTGAACACAATGTACATCTTCAAATGGATCATGTTTCATTCATGAGGAGCTGCAACGCTCTGTGAAGAGTCCGGTGGAACCTTTGTGTAGCTGCAACATCAACACACACTAGAAGCGTGTGAAGTTTCAATAAACTGATGAATCAAACATGTCTGAATTCATAAGCCGATAATCTTGTTGGGTCGTCGACATATATCCTGAGCTCCTCACCCATATAGGATATTTACCAGCTTCTTCGTGGCTTTACCACGTGGTTTACTCTGAGGTATCACCGACACAGACCCTCATGAGTCACTGTGGGTGAGAGTCTGAGTCTGAAACAAAAGAAAGACACAAAGAAGTGTCCTACTGAGCCGACCTGGGACTCAGCAGGTCTCCAGAGAGGGCGCTGTTCTCTCGGCAGATAAATAAATAAATTGTTGGCACCAGCTCCAAGAACACTGGAAGACCTCTGACCACGATACAGCAGCAGAAGAAGGTTCGACCCCTGACACCTAAACACCAAAATTATACAACTATGGATAAAAGTACACAACCAATGGAAAAAAACGGTGTCTTTCTCCTTGTGTCACCTCTTGTGGTCGGTTGTTCTCTGCAGGACAAAAACCCTGCAATCGTCCAATTAGGGTTAAGTGGTTATTGCTTTGCCATCAATGGATTTAAGAGATTAGTCTTTCATTCACTTCCTCAGACTGCACCGAGGCCAACGGCTCTCGACCAGAGTCTTTTCACTTTTCCTCTAACAACAAAGACATAAAAGGAACGTTTCACACGAGATATCAATTTGAGACATCTGTGGAAATGTATGAAATCGAATCCACCATGCCCCGTACCTTTCTTTCATCTGTATTTATATATGATGGCTGATGTTCTCTAATATAAATCCATGCATAAAATCATCACAGTCACGCTTCCCCTGTACCCAGTGAGCTATTTACCAGACTGATGTTACAGTGTTATATGAGGCTGGGGTCTTTAAGCCCTCAGCCTAAAGTGACAACCAGTAATTTATTACTTTTATTGACGTCCAACAGGCAACAAAAGATCGTCAGTATCGACAGGCCGGGGTGAAGTACTCAATTAAAACAAATAACTCTATAAACAGACCAGAATACACCAGTGACCTGCGGTAGCTAATTAATTTCCCTTCGGGGATGAATAAAGTAATCTATCTATCTATCTAGACAAAGCTGAGACACCAGATTCTACTCAGCAAGTTTCTCCTTGTTCCTCCTCCAGACCACGAGCTGCTGCTGCTGCTGCTGCCGGTGCCCCCCCCCACGCCCCCTCCACGCCCCGAGAGCTGCCATATGCTTTTCCACCGGGTTAAGATTTATGTTTTTGTTGTTGTTGTTTTCGTACTCGCTGCGGTGTTCATATTCTGATCGCCCACCACCTCCTGCCCCCCCGCCGGCACCTTGGCCTGCCGTGTGGGGTTTCCATGCCAACTCCCCCGCCCCCAGGCAGCAGCCCTAATTGGCCGGCGACCATGCCCTGGTGATTTATGAGAAAGAAAACAAAAACAAACAGAATTAATAACCGAAGGAAAGTCGTTTATCCGCGTGTTTCGTGATTCATTTGAGGAAAAGAGAAAACGTAACTCTCCAGATGTAAAGTGGCTTAATGGTCATTTGCAGGAACCTGTGTCATCTTTCCCCACTTTTACCACTGCTCCCAGTTCAGCTCATCAATCATAAGTCTGTGTGCTGTGGCTTCACTCAAATGATGTGTGTGTGTGTGTGTGTGTGTGTGTGTGTCTCCATGCACACACATTTAATTGGCGTTGCCCTTGATGGAAACTTATTTCACCGAGAACATGTCCAAGTGTTTATGTTGTTAAATCAGATCCAGCCGCCGCTCGCTGAGACTAATGAGTTGCATCCATGAAAGTTATTAAACTACGTAAGTCGATTTTGGGGAAATGTTTCTAACCTGCAGCTTGTTTGATCAGATCCCAGCAGCGAGCTGCAGAGAACCTGCTGCTCAGTCTGCTCACCTCCAGGTGAGGAGTGTGTTCACTGAAGGTTATTGTCACTTAAGTTCTTTCCTCAGTCAACTGAGTGGAGCTGGAGAATCCTGTTTACTGAAGCTGATGTTTTCTGGAGACACTGGAGTTGTTCGTCTGATCTGTTTTCCTTCTGTGTGTGTTATTGACATCATGGATGACTAAAGCCTAACAGCTGAAGTCATTTTCAGGAAATGAACTCTGGAAAATGTCCGATCATTCGGGTGAAGATGATCATATGAACAAAGGCAACAACACAAACACATCTCCAGAGCATTTAGAGGTGGAAAACTATAAATTGTTGTGTCTAAAATAAGCCTTATTTTAAGTATATTTTGAACTATTTTAGTGAGATGCCTGTTGGTTTTCAGATCCATCACCATTTTTATTAATTTATTGTTCATGTTGTCTGCTGTAGATACAAATGAAAAATAAATAAATCCATCACAAAATGGAATAAAAAGCACAACATTCACTCAAACTGTCGTTAGTTGAGACGTGCAATATTTGAATAAAAGCTTTTAGCCTATTTACTGTACTCCAGCGTGAAGTACTAGAAGTATAAATACTGAGATAATAAAGTATTAATACTCTGTGCACTGTAAACCAACATGCATGGCCCTCATTACAGCAGCTGTCCACTGATGTGCTGCTCGTGCACTAATCACAGTTCTATTGACTTGGATAGAAAACGATACGTCACACGTGCACATGCTTAACTCTTAATTGTTTGTCAGAGTCGGATTGATCCCGGAGCATAGATCAGGAGAAGTGCATTGTCAGGACCAATTAAGAAAGAGTCACAGGATGCATCAATAACAACAAACACACGGACAAAGTGAGCTGGACAACGCATTGTGTCTGATGGCAGATTCACAGGATATGAACGAGGTGTGAAGAAGAAACTGATTGATCAGGAAGGGAAAAGCAAATGAGTGAATCATGATGAGAAAGAGGATGAAATATGTGAGAGAAGTGAGGAAGAGGAGAAAAATAAGAGTTTATTAAAGTGACAGACTGTAAGAAAGGATCTGATTGATGGGGCTGCTCGTATCATTTCTTATTCACCCTCCGATGCATCTGACATGACGACTGACAGACGGCTCTGAGTCGGTTCTGGTGACGGCTCTAAAGGACGATGCTCCTCGACTCGGGTTCTGAGTTTTAAGATCCTGCTCAAATGGGAGAAAACAGAAAAGAGCAAATGAAAACGAGTGACAAGGGAGGGACGGAAGGCTGCTGGATCTCTGAGCTGCTTTGACTGAGAATGGAAAATCTGAAGAGGGAAAGACAAAGATAGAAATCAGACAGGATTAGAATCTGGTGTTGGATTCAAAGTGAGGATTACTACTAACCCCCTTTTAGTATTTGGGGATTTTGTCTTTATTTTGAGACACAAAGGAGAGTAGGGGATTAAATGGCCGCCCCGGGACTCGTCTTCCTTCGAGAAACTAGAAAGAGAGCATGCGACTAACCTGGAGCTTCAAAGTGGAATGGATATATAGATTTGAAAAGAGACCTCACTGTCGTCATCGCATCACGCTGTAGATTGAAATCCTTCTCTTGTGCTCATCATCCACCTCAGAGTGAAATCCTGTCTCCTCCCTCTCACTTTACATCTCTCCTCACATCAGGGCTGCAGTTAATCCTCCTTTTCATCCCGCTGACTCATCTGTTTTGGCGGAAAACAGCAACACGTGTTTCCCTTCTCCACCACCACCACCACCACCACCACATCCATCCCTCCACTGTCTCTCTTCTCCGTCCACACCCATCAGTCCCGCCTGTCGGCAGCTGAACCCTGCGATTATACAGCAGTGGTGGTGTAGTGGTAAATCGTGTTGGGATGAGAGGGAAGCTCTGTGGAGGAGCTGGGACTGAGGACAAGAGGTAGCTGCTGGGATTAACTGGAACCAGTAGTATACAAATGCATGGTTGTGCATCTGGGATATTCCAATGAAACCGATGCAGTGTGGTGCAGTAGTAACTGTAGTGTAGGTTTTAAACCCACGTGCACTGTGTGTGATAATTAATCCCACTCTCCCCAGTTTATTCAACTGGGACGTCTTAACCAATACGCTTGGATGGAACAACAAAGCAGCACTTCAGTTAATTCCCGGCTTGCAAGGCAAAAACCTAAATTTGCAAAATCTAACTGTCAAATTAAAAACAGTTATCACACGCGGAGTCGTCTTCACTGCTCGATTGAGGATTTGCTGGTTGACTCTTTGCTTCGCTGTGAATGAGACTCGGTGTTAAACAGGGAGAGAGAAGCTACATCTTCTTATTGAAGCAATAGAATCAGCAGTTGATTCATATTCTGGGGAACAAACCTGAGGCTCCGTGGCAGCCGGTGAGGAAACAAATGGTTTGTTCTGATTCCTTCTCATGTTCAGTGTAATCTGGGTCTGCTTGGGAATACACAACGTGTGTCATGTTCTCCTGCTTCACTCGGCTCTCGTACCAAACTCAACATGACGTCACCCATTGGTGTGTGAGTCTCGAGTTTGGCATTTTGTCCACAGAGCCAACTCTGCACCTACACCTGCAAACTGCCTCGGCACTAGCTGTCAGTCACATGGGATCCACGTCCCCATCGCCTATGGTGCTATATGTATTCATTTGACTTTAAATAATATTTTAATGTACAGATTTTGTTGAAAATGTTTATAAATCAAAGTAGAATTGTAATCAGACCGTAGAATGTGACGTCTTTAAAAACCAGTGGAGTCGCCCTCTGCTGGTTATTCAAGAGAATAAAGGCTTTTGGCTTAATTTCTTGCACATGACGACTAGATCCATTTCTTAAGTTCTCGTCTGGACTGAGGTCAGTTGTCTGACTTGGTCAGTTGGAAGCAGTTAGTTTAACTTGTCTCGTTGCTTCGTTCTTAAATTCGGGTTGATTTGAATAAAAAGGCACAATAAGGCTTTTATATTAAACATTTGACTCAATATTAAACTCGATAGTTACTGTTTCATATCAGTAAATACATTGTGTCACAGAAATACTTCTTGTGCTGTGGAAGCTTCTCGTTCTTCCTCCACTGGGCAAATAGCTTGTTTCTCCTTATATCCGTCATTTGTTCGTGCTACTGAAGAACGTCTGTTCAGAGAGAGGCGGCGCTGGAGGATTTTCAAATGGCTGGCATCACTGTGGCTAGTGGCAGACAGCGTGGGCTCCTGCTGCGTGGCGGTCGTCCGAATGTCATCCTCACAGCCGCTGGGACGAAGACAGAAGAGGAGATACAGAAGCTGAGGATGATGAAGAAGGAGAAGAAGAAGACGTAGAGAAAGAGAAGCAGAACTCAGTTGAAAGACGGATGAAAGAGGAGAGAAAGACGAGGCAGTGGGGAGGAGAAGAAAGAAGTCGAGATGGGAATAGAAGAGGAATATAATTAGCCTTTCAAAATAGGATAAAAGTGTAAAAAAGAAAAAACAAAGGGGTAGAGAAGAGGAATATATGGTTGCCAGGGACAACGGACTAATGGAAAACATGCAGTCACCCACTCGACCCCCCCCCCACCCGCCGCCCACTGCCCTGCTCTCTTTGTGGATCTGCGTTTGATCCTCCTTCACCTTTAAAGCCTCCATCTTCTCCTCCTCAAAGAACAGCTTGTTATCGGTTAATGCTGCCGCTCTCCTTCCCTGGAGGTTTATATACGCATGAGCTCGACAACTCGGCTCCTTCTTACTCCTGAGATCAGTGAAGCTCAGCACGTTTGTCCTCCAGAGTGTGCACGACGGAAGAAGAGGTTCCAAGATGGTCTAGATTTTACTGTGGTTAGTTTTAACTTAAACAGTCGCCTCAGGAAACAACATTTAAATCCACCACATCCAGATGTTTTTTGTAGTTTTAAAGATTATTTTCCAGGTTACGCTGATGTTATTCACAGTAAACAATACAAATCTCGTTAAAGACAATATTTTAATTGAGAAACATCACATTAAAACATATAAAAATGTAAATGCAAAAAAAAGCATGATTATTTTAATTCTTAAAATTGATACATAATGTATTTAGGAACTATTTGAATTCTCTCCTTAGCTTTATTCCCCAGACGAACACAGGTGGTTAAACTTTTCCACATTTCAGCTCATATCCCGTCAGATTTTACTTCCTCTTCTGTCCCCACATGGAACAAAACAAACTCTTCCATTCACGTCGTGCCAGTTGATTATTAACTGGGACCAGTCCGAGCCAAACAGCAGCCAATTAGGAGCCTTTCAAATACAGAGCCGCCTGGTTTGCTTTTGATGTGATTGGCCGACAGTTAAAGGAAGAGCGTACGACTTGTATGAAACAGAAATTCAATTGTTATCAACTGAAAACACTCGTTTCGCTCATCAAACAATTCTCTCTTTCCCTCGTGTGAACGCAGTGAATCGTGACTTCGGCTCCTGCAAGAGCTTCGGCCGTTTCTTATGTTTTTTCCACGTGTGTGGATTTAATTCTTCGTCTCATCTTAGTAAATTATTCAACGACTCTCTGTGAGGATCCGTCTTGGTTTCAGTCGGTCTATGAAGCCGCCTTGCCTCACTTCCAGGTCCTCCTCCGTCCCCAAACTCCATTTACTTCTTCCCCCCTCGTCCCTCTCCGTCCCCCCTCGTCCCTCTCCGTCCCCCCTCGTCCCTCTCCGTCCCCCCTCGTCCCTCTCCGTCCCCCCTCGTCCCTCTCCGTCCCCCCTTGTCCCTCTCTGTCCCCCCTCGTCCCTCTCTGTCCCCCCTCGTCCCTCTCCGTCCCCCCTTGTCCCTCTCCGTCCCCCCTCGTCCCTCTCTTTCCCCCCTCGTCCCTCTCCGTCCCCCCTTGTCCCTCTCTGTCCCCCCTCGTCCCTCTATGTCCCCCCTCGTCCCTCTCTGTCCCCCCCTCGTCCCTCTCCGTCCCCCCTCGTCCCTCTCTGTCCCCCCTCGTCCCTCTCTGTCCCCCCTCGTCCATCTCTGACTGTTGGACACTGCACTAGATCAAAACACCATTTTCATCCATTAACTTAGTTTTTCCCATCGTGAACCTTTTATTGTGTCTTATTCTTGTTTATTCATCTGTTTATTCTGAGTTTTCAGTTAAACGAAACAAATAAAGTCCTTTGTTCATCCATCATTCCACATCCTTTTTCTTCTCCCCCCCCCCTCCCCCCCGATGCTCCTTCCTTCCATCCGGCTCTTTAATTACCCTGTTCTCTCCACCTCCACACCCGCCGGAGACCGCCATCTTCGTGAGGTCATAGTCGGTAACCTCCTGTTTCTGACATTTAACTTTATTATTCTCTCCATCTGCCGAGCTGATCAGCCCTCTTCCTCCTTCCTCTTCACACACGGCGTCTAACCTTTCCTCAGAGCCGGGAGATATTCACGGCGTATAAAAGACATCTCTCAGACGCCGCTCCAGCCCCGCCCCTTTTATAGCGGGCGAGCTGGCACCGTCTCTAATGTGCTCTGACATTTCAGTCTCTCTTTGCCCGGCAGATACATGTCCATGTGCGGGGCCTGTTTGTACAATGTCCATTCCCTTTTCTGTCTTCGACCCCCGTGTGGGTTGACACTGAAGTTAAGTTTCATTCTGGAGGCTGTTGTTTCAGTAGACGACTGAAATCACGACATGTGCAATGTGCAGTGAAGTGGTGATGTCATTGAATAGGTCAAATATATAATTGTAATGTTTGTGTAACGATACAAGTACAGGGAGGTATGTAATGCATAATTCATATGTCATATCTTTAAAGTTTTGCTTCTCTCAGGAGCAGAAATCTCCAAATCATTATCGTCCATTTATCGATTATCATTTATCAATATCAATGTTTTTATCTTGATGTAATTTCTGTCCCTGCACAACAAGCTCTTGTTGTGTTACACATATCAAGGTCAAAAGTAAATCCGAGCTGAAGTTGCCTGTTGTCGGTCCAATGGTTTCCCAGGTTGTGTAGTTTCCACCCGACCTTTGCCCTACGTTTCTATAACCATCAGAACAACTGCTTCCTATAGGGATCATTCAAATGTTTTAAAGGGTCGTTAAGTTGTGAATGAATTGAATTGTTTGTGCAGCCTTCGTTTTGCCTTAAGAAGTAACGTGTTGTCACCAGAAGAATCCAAATCTGTTTTCTACGTGTGAGGCGCTGTGAGATTAGAGTTTAGTTCATTTCAAGTTTCCCTTTCATTCAATGTTTTCTATAAATTTTCATTATTCAACCATTGATTTGCAGTATATGCAGCTGATTTGAAATTGTAGTGTAGTTTGCCTCTAATCTAAATTGTCGTTTGAATCTCTCGACTCGTTCAACCACAGTTTCTCCTCTGCTAGTTTTTGTTATAAGTTTTTATCCCCTTTCAAATCACAGAAGACAGGTATTCATTTAAATGCTGCGTTTAGTAATGTGGCTGTAGTTACGGTTCTATACTTTCCTTTCAGAGGGTCGTCCACTTACTCATATGCAAGGTTTTTAAAATATGAGCTTCTCTTTGACTTTCTCCATTTAATCTCTGCACTCTGGTGGAAGTGAAACACTGAGGAGTTTCATCTTTGCTGGATTCACTCTCTTTATCGTGTCTTGAAGTGCTGAGCTTATCTGGAAGGTGAAGTCTGTTTATCAGTCAAACACAGACATGGCACCTGCAAACGCAATCAGGCACAATCTTGTTATCATCTGTTATTGAATTTGCTAACAAATATTACCGAGGATCTGACCAAACACAGTTTTTCAATCAGGAAGAGGCCACTTGGTATGCGCACCTAATCAAGGCTGTCTGGTTAAATTAAGTTTTGCATTGATTCAATCTTTATCTCCGTCTCCCAGTCTCGCTGCATGTTGCTCTGACTCAAATGCAATTTAAAGTTTTATTAACACCTCCGTCTGTCTGTCTCCTCCTTCTCTCCTTTCAGCTCAACTTCTGAGATTTCTCACTTTGGCACGGCAGCCGTTCACCGGGACTCGACCAGGTTCCCCCCGTCCGAGTGGACGCAGGGAAGTCGGATCCAGCTGGACCGACACCACATCGCCTGGGAGCATACAGGAAAGGACTGAATACTTGGAACAACTCATCTGAAGAGCTCCAGTCCCACAGAGGAGGAGGCTCAGCGAGGCTCTACCCAGCCGCCGGGGTCCTCCACCGGGCACGGCTTCTCTCCCTCTCTCTCCCTCTCTGGAGTTCACCTAATCTGCTAAAGTGGAGGTGAGTCCATTTACACTTCAATATGAAAGGGCCCTTTATATTCAAGAGCAGATCAGCTGTCATTTCGCCTCCTATTCATTTCTAGGGAGCCGCGGTGTTTCTAATAAGTCCGGCGCTCTGGGCTCGGTTTGACAGGCAGCTGACAGCTCGTCCACGGAGCCCTTGACAATGCCCCGTGGCATTTTGGTCTGAAACGCTATAGCATGTTAAGGTTTCTTTTTTTAAATGGTACGACCAATTTGGGCCAAAGTAACCTGGCCGGCAAAGTGGGATGCCTGTTGCCATAGCAGCCGGTGCCGATCCCTTGTGAAGGAGGAGAAGGTGATTTTTGTTGCATGTGGAGGATTCTTCCGACTTGTGTTCCGAGGATCTGTGGGATCGGCGGCTCCGGCTCCATCAAGGTCACGTTGAAGTGTTGTTCTGCCGTTTTGCATCGTGATGGGATTCACTGACATTTAAAGGAAACACAACACAGTCATGTTTCTTTTAGCAGCAGCCTAGATACCGTGGTTATTTCGGTTGGTCCTCGATGATTCTGTCCCACTTCTGGTTTCACGTGGAAAGTTCCACAGCTGGAAACATTCTCGTTCTGAAGATGTTACTGGGTTAGAATCCGTCATCACAAACAGGCTCTGTCCCAGTTCTGCAGGAAGGAAACTGGGATGGATTTCTTTGCTGTTGTTTTGTTAAATGTTCATGAATAAATCTGCACTGTCCTGATTTATCTGATTCACAAAATTGCTCTAAACTCGATTAGAAGACAAAATCCTGACACCGATTTGTCTGGATGAGAAATCATAAGAAAGACCTTTAAGTTTAGAATTGTATTATATTATATGGTACTGTGTAGTAATTGCCTCCGTCAGTATTCATGATTAACTGAAGAGAGTATTCACAGAGCTGTGTTGTTTTTCACAGTATAAGAGAAAGTGCCAATGTCTGAGTCACATTTATAAATATGTGTATTTAAGATACAATTAATAGTATTGATTAAAAGTATTATAATACTTATAGTACTCCAGAAAATACAACAATTATAACATGATAATACTTATTATGGTAAAACAATCATTATATTCATTCCTCCAGCATCTATGTCATTATTATTTATGAACAAGAAGTAACAGAAGATGTTCCAAAGTTTGTTCTTTGTTTAAAGCAAAGTAGAATAGGATGTTTGTTTCTTCCGTGAAACGTTCGACAGTCATTTGTGAATCTGCAGCTTCCAGTGTTCATTTAAAATGTGTGAACACGATGACCTAATATTCAGAAACCTAGAAAAGCTGCATAAGGCTGAACCGACTTAGTCTCTTTCTGTCCCAGAAGCTTTATCTGCTACAAACCTTCCTGTCTGCTTTGAATTCACGTTTAACGAAGACCTTCCCAGTTTATTAGTTTAAAAGCTGATTTAAGATCAGAAGCCTGAGAATGAAGACCCCTGCAGAGTGAACACTGCTCTGACTCGAGGGTTTTTCATGATGTTCAGGATAATAAAACATAATCTTGAAGTTTTCACTTTATTAAGGTTTCCGGTCTTTTCCGAGACTCACGCCTTCTCTTTGCATGCTGTACAACAATCTGGAAACATACTTCACTTGCATTAATCCCATCAGGGTTTGCAGCTAATGGATGGAGGTGGTTTATGAGTCCTTCAAGTGCCCTAAAAGCATTGAATTATATTTCTCTACGCGGTGAAGACATGAACAGCAGAAGTGTAATAAAAGCCCATACCTGATGAAACATACCTCTGTGTTCATCTGGGGCTCAGTTTGGAGTTTGGAACCAATGAATCTTCTTCTCTACCAGTGAAGTCACCTGCACATTTAAACTCTCTTAGTTAATCACGTGATACAGATGTTTTGGATTCATCTTTTTTACCCACAAAGCGCAAAAGTGGGTAAACCTCCAGGGGGTGGATCCTTCTCAGGACAAACTCTCCCAGGGGTCTTCATGTTAGAGACCGGTGATGAAGACAATCTGCAGGAGGGGCACCGGCTCATAGACGTCCTCACGGTCTGTGAAGGTCACGTGGACCGAGACCTCCAAGGGATGCGACCCCTTGATTAGCACCCAGCTAATGTTCTCAAGGTTTTTAAAGCAAGCACCTTAGTTACAGTTACTTCAAAGATGGATGACTCATCTACACCTTCCCCTACTGAAGCCAAAGATGTCCTGGATATCTGGCACCACCATCTTGCCCTGGTGACAGTATTTGGGAGTGGGAGTTTCTTTGATTGGAGTCTGGAGCTCTGACTTGCTGAAATACGACTGTGACCCAACTTGGCTCTACTTCCTGTTAAGAGGGTGTTACAGTGAAATGTGTTGGGCGGAGGACAGGACTTGACGTTTCTACGACGACAGCGTCTTGTGTTGGCGTCTCCTGCTCTCACAGTAACTGAGGCCAGAACATTCTCCCTGAGGTTATTAGAAGCAGAGCCCGTTTTCCCCATTACTGCTCTCTCTGTGGGGAACCACTACATCACAGGATATATTTCAGCTCTGGAGCTTTCTTGCTTAAAAACATAGATGCATCAACTGGTTAAATCTGCTGACACAGCCTTTCCTTCACTTCAGTACTTTACTCTTATTTCTAAATGAAACATATTTAGATAAATCTGAAGTACATTAGGATGTGTGACACCATAGAAGATGTAAAAAATGGACGTAGACTCCGGGTCTGGAATGTGAAGCCATTATGAAAGTGCATGAAACCTGTATTCTATTGAATGACCTCTAGGGGGTGACTCCACTGTTTTTTTTGTAGAAATCAGTTTTCGAAACTCTATGAGGAAATAACTCCCTCATTTCTCACCCGATTCAAAACGTTATGATCTCAAACTCTGGTTTCAAGTCTTCTTCAACACAACATGATGTTCATTCAGTAAGCTGTGGTCCCATTTAAAGTCACATAGACGACAAAGCACTGGTTGCATTGGTTGTCAATGCCTGTGAACTAATACAGATGTGTAGAGCATCATTTATGTGGAGGCTTTAATGCATCATGTGATTAATATCACAACACGTCCCCTCCTGGCCATTTTGCTGATGAAGCCTGAGATTTATTGCCGTACTAGCTGGGATGAGACATCTGGCGCCGACCATAAATTAATGTACATGATTGTATTTAGAAGAAAAGAAAACCAAACTCCTCAATCCTTCTCCACTGCGTCTCCTCAGTATTCAGCGAGTTGTCGTGATCCCGACGTGACTTGATTAGATGGTTACGCCTCCCGGAGCCAGAGGTTAGTTGACTCATGTGTTCACCTTGAGCTGCACACAACACGTCTGTGTGTATTTGAGCGTGTCAGTGCTCGGCGTGCGACAACAGACCCTGAAACGACTGGAGTTTGCACTTTTGTGCGTTGTGAAAATTGGGAGTCGTGCAACACCAACGTGTGGTCCCGCTTTCCACTTTCTCAATTAGCCGATTTTTATTTTATTTTGCATCTTAACTCTAGGTTATGAATCATTTGTCTCTGGGCTGCAACACATCTGAGGGATCGCTGCTTCCCCCTGAGTCACACACTCTGAACAGAATCCTCACGGACCTCCGGGCGTCTCCAGTTCACTGATAGATTAACGAATCAGCTAATTTGACTGAGAAATCAATCAAAGCCGTGAAGAATTGCATCCAGTTAATTTGAATACACTGGAGATCGGAGGAGGAGCCGGGGATTCAGGCGAGAAGTAATCACACATCCTGGGTACCCTGCTGCTGTGTGGAGAGCCTGCTGGGACTGAGGTAAGGCTGTTAGGA
Source organism: Pseudopleuronectes americanus (assembly GCA_038501795.1). Classification (NCBI taxonomy): domain Eukaryota; kingdom Metazoa; phylum Chordata; class Actinopteri; order Pleuronectiformes; family Pleuronectidae; genus Pseudopleuronectes; species Pseudopleuronectes americanus. The sequence continues at coordinate 773,159 of CM076721.1, forward strand.
CAGGGGGGGGAGAGCCATGCACATTAGCCATGCTAATCTCATTAGTGTGGCCATGATTGAATCCTGTAGGAATCTGCCACCACTGCCCGGAAGAGACGGAGGAGCTCATATATTATTAAAGGGTTTGCTCTCTCGCATTGGGATGTATGGGTTCTGGAGAGGAAGACAGGAGGAAGCAGATAGAGACAGAGAGGGAGACAGACTGACTCCTGTCCTCTGTGACAGGAGGATGGAACACTGAGACTCTCAGGGTCTGGAGAAAAGACGGAGCAGACATGCACAGGACACAGATGCAGCTGTAGGACACATCACAGATCTGATGGTGGATGTCCCAGCATGTTTCCCTACAATCACATTCAGGGACAGTGATTTGTTGTCTCATTGGGTTCAGTGCAAACATGTACAGGCTGCATATCAAGAGGTCTCCTTAGCAGCTGGACAGATGGATCCCAGTGATCTCAGGCTGGAGAGTGATGGAGGGAACATGAAGCAGAACTGATAAACGTAGGTGAACTTGTATTGCAATGGAACCAATCGTAGGGTTTCCAAGCTTACCCGACTTTGCACTATGTATTGAGTTCGTAATATGTTGCGTACTTATATGCGTACTACTTAATTTTTTTGCGGTATTTCAACCCAGTCTATGTCCTGTACACGTGGAGGAATTGACACCTTACGTTTTGAATTTGAGAGAAGAAGGGATGTGCATCTATGCAGCAGAGCCGTGTCAGAGGATGATTAAAGTAACAGCTTCTCTAATTACTCAATTACAGAAGTAACAACTGCTGATACTATAAAGTAAGAACCTGAACAAATAGCTGAGCCAAAATTAAACAATGTGAAATTGCAAAGAAATAAAAGTAAATGTCCTCATCAGGAGAGAAGGGAAGACTCAATAAACCACTCGCTAACTCGATTATCAGGTGAAAAAGGTGAAAATTAAAATGTATACCGAACATGGAGCTAATGAAAATTCATTCATTCAGCCGTCACATTCCCGAGACGGGAGTGAAAGACGAGCAGAGTAGAACGGAGAGAAGAACCAGAACGTGAAGAAACCAGAAGAAAAGAGGTGAAGGAATAAAAGACTCTCGCTTCTCTTTTTTTATCTCCCCCCCCCCGTCACTTAATGGCAGCCGTGCCCTTTTACATCCAAACAACAAGCTCCTCCTGAAGCCTCCATGGTCCTCGTGAAGTCGTGACTGCTCAACCCCACCTCCTCTCCTCCCTCCTCCTTCCTCACGGAGCGACGTCATCTTCAGAAACAACCCGTCCTCTTGTGTCTTCCCTGTTTTTACTGGTCAAATCTTTCTCCTTCTCTTCCCCCCCCCCTCGTTCTGTTCATAGTTTTCTTTCCCTCTCCTCTAATTTGCTCCTCGTCTCCTGCTCGCTGCTCCCAGAGGAGTTTCTGTTTCCACTGCTGCTCCAGCGGCTCCTCAGCCTTTAGTTTGGGAATCGTAGTCTGAGCAGACTGTTGTTTTACTGTCGTACGGTTCGTTGGTGTCAGCTTTATTTACTGTGAAAGGATTTAGTTTGTTTTTTAAAGTTTCTCTTTATCGAGTGGTTCCTCAGTTTGTTGTGATTTTTGCTCATTAGAGACCAAAAGTCCAAATCTCTGGAGAAGAACATCTAACGCTTGCCTGGCTTCAGAAACCCTGCTTCACTTTATTCCTCTGTTCCTTTCACATTGTTTCAACCACTAAAGAATTCAGTCAGTTTTCTATGAATAATCCCACACGACACTTACAGGGTTTTCTCTCACACGTTAATTCTCTCTACATAAATCCATAAAAATCAAAAAACACTTGTAACATTACCTCAGAATTAAGAAAGTATCAAACTAGCAGAACAGGATCACTACTGAAATGTGTTAAAGGACTTAAGGTCGACTTGAAGACTTATATAATCTTTCATGGTCCCCTGAGGATGAATCCTGCAGACTTCACGTTCCTCTCTGGTTCCACTAAGACGTTAACATGTTGTAATGGTTTGAATGGTTTGAATGGTTTGCCCTGATATTTGGTTCAATGATTAATATTCTTCACGGGATGAATTGTACCCACTTTACCTCTGGTGCCACCATCAGGTCAAGATTTGAATTGGTCCTGTTGGTGTCACTGGGAAACAGCAGCTTGTGCTCATTAGCGAATAGAAACGTGCTGAAACCATTTCCTCCAGTTTCTCCCACTACCTGTAAGTATAAAATTAACGTTACACTCAAAACACACTAATGATTAATTAAGGGACTAAGTGTCTAAACTAAGTGAAACTTTTTTTGAACTATGCCCCCGGATACAGCAACTTCTTTTTCTTCTGATGAACTCTGACAAATAGATTCAGACCACGTGCTCAGATTATTCAAATAAAACTTCTCTCTGTTTATTAACTAAAAGTTGATTAGAATTCAAACTTCAACATATTTAATAGCTTCACTCGTTGTTTGTTACTCCGGATCTTTCTCTTCTTTACTTTCTCATTTATACCTCTTCCTCCTCCTCCCTCCCTCCTCTACCTCGTTTCTTCTCCTTGTTTTACCCCACCACAACTTTACATTGTCTCTTTTCATTCGCTTCACTTTGTCACACAGATGACCTTTTGTTGGGTCCCATACTGTCTCTCCTTCATCATTCTCTCCTCCTCCTCCTCCTCTCTTGTGACTCCCCTCTCTCTCTTTCCCGTGTCCGTCTCTGTCTTTGCGTGTCTCGGTCTCAGGTGCACGTCCTGATTTCCTCCCGTCTCTTTGTGTTGTCGTGTCTCGGTGGTCGGCCGAGGTCTCCGAGCTCGTCTCAGGGTCACAGACTCTCCGCTGTGGGGCCGGTGCTGAGGTGTAAAACTCAGACTGTCCAACCTCTGGTTCTGGAGAAGATAAATGTCTCTTTTCGTTTCGCTTTGCCTCCAGATTCACGTCTGATAGCGTTTGTGAGATCACTGGAGACCGAGCTGTCACTTTCCTCTTATCTGTGTCCTCACATGCCTTTCCTGTGTCACTTTTCATAAAGGCTTCCAAAATAAAACACATTAAAATAGATGAAACACTTCTTTGTCTTTAATCTTCAGTATTTGTAAAAGCTCTGTAGATTATCTTTATGACTTTTTTGTATAAATATACCTCGAATAATATTTCCTGACACACAGATATCCACGTTGTGTTCGACTTTTTATTTCTGTCCATGTTCCATTTGTCAGCAGAGCAGAGGGAGGGTTTATGACTTGTACTGTAGCCAACCACCAGGGGGCGAACAAGGCGCTGGGGCTTCACTTTGGGGGAGCATGTGGTCGATGTTTATACACAGTCTACAATTTAAACGCTGTTTCATATTAATATTGTTGCTTTAACGCCAGTTTGAACTTTTAACTAAGTTTGTAAACGTTTTAGTCGTGATGATTATAAACTCAGAAGTTCGGCCCTCACATCTCCCCTGGATAGAGAACCCTCAGTTCTTCTTCTGCAGTTTAATTGGCTGTAGGTCTGTGTGGTGGGCTCAGTGGAGTGTGAACACTGTTTTTTAACGTCTTACACAAATGACATCTGACAGTGAATTTTCACCAGAATCGTTCCGTTGGGAGTTTCCGGCCGAGCAGGAGAAAAGGAAAATGTCAGAGCCATCAATCACCACATCCTCAAATATACAGCGGGTGTCAGTTCTGTCAGTCTCCGTGGAAAAGAGGACAAAAAGGAGGTTTTATCCAGCGTGTAGGAAACAAGATGACACTTGGAAATCTGTTGGTTTCTTTGGATCTGCATTTGATTTTCACTGCCACCTCCAAACTTCAGCTCCTCTGTCCACCTGAGTCTCTCTCACCTTCCTCCTCGTCCCGTCTCCTCCCAGTTCCCCTGATGTTTCCGTCTCTTAGTTGATTCCGCCGTCACTTTCTCTCGCCCCCTCCTCCCTCAGCATTTCTCATTCTACGTCTCTCATTCTCCTCCCCTCTTCTGTTCCTCTCCTCCCCTCGGCCCTCGTCGTTCCCCCTCTTCCTCCGACTAGTCCCTCACATCCGCATAATGACTCACCCCAAGTGCTCCCTCTCTTTCTTTTTTCTATCTCCCATATTCCTATCAAATTTCACAGGATAGTAATGATTCATATCTGAGCTACTAATCATTCCACCTGCCCCCCCCCCACCCTTCTCATGTGTTTTCCATCCCCTCTCATTGTAAATATTAAGACATTAATCTGCAGTAGGAGCTCCAGTCTGATGTGTAATGAAGGATAAACTGTTTATCCACATCTCAAAGTGCTAAATGGAGGGGTGCAGGTGCCTCTGGGCGTTTTTAAGCAGTTTACACGAGCGAGTACTTGGTCTTGTACTTTTTCTCTCTAACTGTTTTTTTCTCTATTGTGGAATCATCAGCTGTTTGAACTGTTAGACTGAACTTTTATTATTTAATATTAACTTATTAACTAATTAATTAATGAACACATGAACATGTCTTGTATTTTTTCCAGCATCTTAAATCCCTATGATCCTCGATGAATACACAAATCTACGTACCGACCCGATATTACAACTTTTACCAAACTGCAATATTCTGATCCAGGAAATCAGTTCTTCTTCGCTGCTCCTGAAGCGCGGTCCTGCTGTGCGTAGGCCAGTGGTTAAGAAGAAGAAGAAGAAGTGAGCTCTGGTGGCGCGGCGTCGGCCTGAGCTAATTAAAATATCAGCAATTTGAAAATATTTCACGCTGGAAAGTCAAACAAGTGGAACAATAATGAGCCGTTTAAAACTTAAAAGGCGCTTTAATTTTTCAAACTGTGGCTTTAGAGGGAGTAATTGTTTATTCCTATATTATAATTTATTTAGTTTTTTAACTTGAGCAGTTATAACTTGAGCAGTTAGTTGATAAAACCTGATATTGTTTAACTTTACCTGCACACATTCATACGTGCATGTCATCACTTTTCATAACTTTCAGTGAAACACATCAGATCCGAGTTTCTTCTCAACCGGTTCGATCTGAATCTCTTACGTGTTGTTGTTGTTATTCATCAGGAGAATCTTCAGAATCCAAAGTGATGACCGGCCACAATGCAAAGTGCTGCGGGGGGGGGACCCAGACTATTCATGGATTTCAAAGTAATCATAGAACAATGTTGCAGGAGTCAGCCGCTTTTTATTCATGTGCCATTATTTGCTCAAGTGAAGAGAGCGCTGCTGATCCTGAGTTCCAGAGCGACTCCACTGCAAATCATAAATTATGGGATGGCAGCTTGTGATTCCATTGCTTTCCCCCCTCCTCTCAGATTCCCCCATTGTATTCTCAGATTGAAAATGGCAAACCTGGTCTATTATATATCTGTCTCCTCTCTGCTATATATTCTCTTTCTTTCTTTTTAATGTGCTGTACCTCTCCTCCTGCCTTCACCCGGTTCCTTCTTCCTGCTGCCGAGTCGCTCAGGGTCACCGCCATCCATCAAACGAGCAGCAGACTTTTCTTGTCATGGCTGCCCCAGAGAAAGAGAGAGAGAGGGGAGAGCGAGCCTGCACATGGGCAGAGCGGACACCCGGCCAGTCTCACTCTGGCACGAGGCTGTGGGGATAAGGCGAGAACGCAGCATCTGTAAAATGACAAATCACACTTATCACCTCGGTAGGATCGTTATGAAGAGCTGGAGGCTTCGGCGTGTGTGAGACAGAGAGGCAGCCCATGGTTAATGGAGACGGCACACGCGTGTGTTTCTGACGACAATGAGGCACATACGTGTGTGCACATATTTACATATTTAAACGACTTAGCCAAAGGTCGGCCTTTAGGGGAAGCAACATTTAACCGATACGTCTAGCCGTGCACGAGGAGCGTTCTGTCTTAACGGGACAAAAGGTCCAAAGCTCTGAACAATCCTCTCTCTCTCTCTCCGAGCCCAATTAGCCGCCGGTTTAACATCTGCTGAGCAAATATTTTAACAACCTGATATGTCGAGCGAGGTTGTGGGAGGAAAACATCCCGAAAAAAACAGGTGGCGGGACGAGGAGAGAAGCTGCGAGTGTAAATAGATCTGTGTAAATAAACGTCTTTGTTTGATAAACTGTTGTGCACGTCGTGGCGTCCTCACACTGATGCTGCCGGAGGCTCGACAGGCTGTCACAAGCAGGCTGAGCTCGAGTTATCAGGCTTCACTGAACCCAGCACTGCTCATCAACAGTCTCTGGTACCAGGCAGATGTGCTCTATAGACAGAAAATGCAGCTAGATGCCTCTAATATGAGACCAGACAGTAGTATAAGATGCTTGTTAACAAGACAAGTGAAGGAAACTCCGGAGAATCCAAGGTCCAAACACGAGGTGGAAATTGGAGCCTATGTTGTGTTGATTCAGGGAAACTAGGATAAAAACACACAACATTAATTAAATACTCAATAAGAAAAACAGTTTTATTTATAATTGATACCAGTCGTCCACCAGCCAGTTGTTATTTATTGTAAAGAGAGTAACCATGTGACCTGTAGAGGATTCAAACTACTTAAATCTATGATGTTACATAGTAAATCATTATATATATATATATATATATATATATATATATATATATATATATATATATATATATATGTTAGATGTGACATTACAAATCTTGATTCTATTGATTTACAATCTGAACAATCGCTGAAAGGCTTATGTATTAATGGATAAATCAAACTCAATCAAAGCTTCAACATGTATGTGTGACGGCTGTTATCAATCAATCAATCAATCAATCAATCAATCAATCAATCAATCAATCAATCAATCAATCAATCAATCAGTCAATCAAATGTGTGATGGTTTCTTTACAATCTGGACTCAGTTTCTTTAGGCTTATTGCAAAGTCCAGATTCTAGTACTTACTAACGTCGTATTGCACTACCTCTCCTCTGGTGCTCATATTGTTTAAATTTTGTTTCCTATTTTTTCTATTCATACTTTCTTTTACTCGATTCAGTTGTTTAATAAAACGACCAGATGTCACCTGGACAGTGATGTAGCCCCACAGCTGAAGAAACGAGGTCACAGTCTTCACCCTCAGCTTCCTGGAGAATGACAGATGAAGGCGGAGCCGCTGCCTCCTGCTGTTTTTAATATTCAGCAGCAGTGTGATGCATCTGAAGGAATTCATAATGAACGGTGGGTTGGAGTCACTTCTCTCACACGGCCTCAGTCAGGAGTTGATTTCCACCTGCTCTGTTTCAGCAGCTTGAAAAGACAGAAATCAAACGAGTCATTCAGCTTCTAATTCCTGTCGACAGGTTGATGTCATGAATTACAAGACAATAACCTTTGACCTTTAGAGGAGGTGCCTTTACAGATAAAGTACACACTGCATGTTGGACAGTGGTGTTACAAAGTAGATTTACTCTAACTGCAATTTAAAGTACAAATGAAGTACAGATTCATGCATCTTTACATCTTTATAAATATATGTATATATTTATATATGCAAGTATCACACTGTTCTTTATATTTTTATAATGGTCGTCTCATCCTATCAGAGCAGATTGTTGACATTAGGCCTTGCTGATTTTGGAATCTGTCACAGACGCTGCTCACACCTGACACGAGTGATCTAATCACAAGTGGCCGTCTCTCAAAGTTCACACCTGGTGCTTGTGCTCTGGTTTAACTTCACGATGGACAAATAAACACAGACATAATTTCAATGTTTGTCCCCGATTGGACGATTGGCTGGTCCTCGGGATATCAAAAGTGGAAGAAATCAATACAGGACTGGGTAGAAAATATTTGTCTTTCCAAACCACTGATCCAAGATCTATTCCGTTGTGTGTTCCAGACAAAGCCAGTCACCCATGACTTGAGACAGAGGAGTAAATGCTTCCTCTCCCCCAGTGGACGTCAGTAGAGTAGCTCTTCAATCAGCACGGCCCTGGACACATTCACACAAAGTCTCAACACAAACAGATTTATATCATAATTTAATTACTCACATTATTCAGGTCATTACACTTCTATATCTTTAACTCTCAAGATTCTATATCATCCCACATCTGTGACCACATAAAGCAGGAATAGAGACTTTCATGTTGTGAGTCACACATGCCCTTTGTGTCTGCGACTCAGACGGATCCTCACTCGAGTAAAGGTTATCATATAACACAATTACATGATCACAGTCAACAGAGTCATCAGAGTCATCAGAGTCATCACAGTCATCACAGTCAACACATATCACAGTCATCACAGTCATCACAGTCATCACAGTCAACACAGTCATCACAGAGTCATCCGAGTCATCAAAGTCATCACAGTCATCACAGTCATCACAGTCATCACACATCACAGTCATCACAGTCATCACAGTCATCACAGTCATCACAGTCAACACACATCACAGTCATCACAGTCCACACATCACAGTCAGCACACATCACAGTCATCAAAGTCAACACACATAACAGTCAACACAGTCAACACACATCACAGTCATCACAGTCATCACAGTCACAACATCACAGTCATAGTCATCACAGTCATCACAGTCATCACAGTCAACACACACCACAGTCATCACAGTCAACACACATCATAGTCATCACAGGCAACACACATCACAGTCATCACAGTCATCACAGTCAACACACATCACAGTCATCACAGTCATCACAGTCAACACAGTCATCACAGAGTCATCCGAGTCATCAAAGTCATCACAGAGTCATCACAGTCAACACAGTCAACACACATCACAGTCATCACAGTCATCACAGTCAACACAGTCAACACACATCACAGTCATCACAGTCATCACACTCAACACACATCACAGTCATCACAGTCAACACACATCATAGTCATCACAGTCAACACACATCACAGTCATCACAGTCATCACAGTCAACACACATCACAGTCATCAAAGTCAACACACATCATAGTCATCACAGTCAACACACATCACAGTCATCACAGTCATCACAGTCTCACAGTCATCACAGTCATCACAGTCAACACAGTCATCACAGAGTAATCACAGTCATCACAGTTAACACACATCACAGTCATCAGAGTCATCACAGTCATCACAGAGTCATCACAGTCAACACAGTCAACACACATCACAGTCATCACAGTCATCACAGTCAACACAGTCAACACAAATCACAGTCATCACAGTCATCACAGTCAACACCCATCACAGTCAACAGTCATCAATCATCACAGTCATCACAGTCAACACACATCACAGTCAACATAGTCATCAATCATCACAGTCATCACAGTCAACACATATCACAGTCATTACAGTCATTACAGTCATCACAGTCAACACACATCAAAGTCATCGCAGTAATCACAGTCATCACAGTCAACACAGTCATCACATAGTCATCCGAGTCATCACAGTCAACACACATCTTGACATCTGCTTGATAAGTGCAAAGACGAGCTCATGAAAAAACATTGGCATGACTCACACGATGTGCGTGAGTCATTGTCCACTGCCGCCTGAATCAGAATGTATCGTGGGCTCAAGTTGAAGAAATCGTCAAATCACAACATCTGAATATTTCCCATCATCAGTCATCAGTTAATGGACCTGGAGACACAGTTCCCACACAAATGTAATTACATGTCATCAAATTAGCTGGAAATGAATTAAGCCCTAAGCCTTAATTAAGCCCTCACAGACTAGAGTGCATCCGGTGGAGCTCCGTCTTCTACACACAGTGAATCCATCTGGGATATCATTTCAAACCCAGTGATGTGATGGGAATGACTGACAGCGTCACAAGCGGATCCCTCTTGCCCGGCTGGAGTCCTGGTGTTGGGCAGGAGAGCGGGAGAGGTGTGGTGAAGGATGAATCAGTGATGGATGCAGAGAATGAGGAAGATGTTCACTAAACTGGTGATGAAGATCAGCCGATAAATTTATCGATTTAAAACTTAACAAATACTTTTTCTATAGTAAAACAAAAATGAATCAAACTGCATGTTGAGATATTATGCTTTTAAATGTGATGGATAAATTGGGGCTAACTTATTTGCAACAAGTCATGATATTAATAGAGCCACAGTTTTAATTCATGCCAAGAACTAAACTCATCTGCTTCATTCATGCGTCTTCTACTAACTGAAAACATCCAATCATTTATTTGCATGTATAATCTTTGGATTCAACTGTTTAATCATTGAGATTATTTTATTTTTGTACTTTGCAATTCTTTTTTTAATTAATCCAAAAAGACCAGCGTGTTTTTATATAAAAACCTTGACAGCTCAGAGTTGTTTCAGCTTTTTATCTAATTTGCTGAGAAAAATTTAAAACCTGAATCGCTGTCGGTGAATCTTTGTCATCAGGTGTTTCAGCCACAAGATGCTGGATCTGAGTCTTCAGGAGGGTTCATTCAGGGTTCCCAGATTTCACCATGCTTCATTGTTTGGTGTGTGAAACCTCTGGACGTTTCAAAGGCTCAGTGGAACAGAGAAGATGTGGTCGGGGGTCTCTGATGTAAACCTTATAGAGGCCTGAGCCGTGTGAGAGTGAGAGTGAGTTTACAGGAAAGTAAACAAGATGATGGAATTCACAAAGGAAGAGACAAACACTCAGAGCCGTTTTTAATGATCCGTCTTACTGGTTTCCATTCCACGTCTGTCCTTCGTTCTCCCCTCCTCTTCCTTCTTTCTGTCAGATTTCATCAGCTGACCCTTCTCCGAGCTGCTCTCTTGCTTTCAGATTACACTACTCCCAAAAGGCGAGCGCTCCTCTATCATCCTCCTCTGTGTATCCCCCTCTCTCTCCTGTCTCCTGTCCCCATGGGGAGCCAAGTCTCTCGGTCCTGTCATCTCTCTTCCTCCTTCCTCCCTCCACAGACCTCCTCCCCAAAAAGTTCAAATAAACCTTTGTCTGTAAAGAAAGTGGGTCATGGCAGCAGCTCATAGAGAAAGGACCAGATCGGGACAGAGTGTAGCGAGATGTGGATTATTAAACCACACGCAGGTGGAAACCTTATTGAGTCTTGAGTTCCTTTTATTGGTTTTTCTTTTGATTCACCACTGGGATGAAAGAATGGGCGCTGGGGAAAACCACAGGCGCCAAATTTAACCTTTGATTCCGAAATTAAATGTGAATCAAACTCTTCTTGGTTTGGTTTGGCCAAATTTCATCCTCACAAACTTTTGCAAAAGAAATATATTGCATAAGTTAAAGGTTGCCTCTTGTCTCCTGAGCCTCCTGACGGCGGAGACCACGGTCGTCTCGATTCGTTTGAACCTCCGGCACAGACGGTCGGAGTCGAGACACTCGAGACCAAAGCGTGTCTGAGGAGCCCAGTGGCCCTGAGGCGTTTGAACCGCCGGCACAGGCTTCAGACGGGGGTTCAAACGGTGAGAGAGAGAGAGAAAGAAGGTTGAGAGACAGACGAGCATGTGGGACGTCTCTTAATGGTGGTTTACGGGTCCGGGTTCAGCTTAGATTTGATAATGAGCTCGGCTTCCCACATTCACCCTTTGATAAGACGCTGTCAACCTTTACATATTTATGTAAATGACTCTCGATAATAGTCCTGCGAGGGCTTGGTTATGAAAGTTATATTAAAACTCAGCATTTAATGTGTTTTCTCAGAGAACAGTCGCACGATTTGGTTCAAAAACACATTTAAGAGCAGAGTCTCTTCTAAGGCCCCATCAAAAAACACAATTCCAGCTGTTTGGTGACTCAGCCTGCACTCGTGGGCCTTTATGAATTTTGCATCGATTGTTAATGCCTCTTGCAATTTCTAACTTCCTCCCTGTGACTGTAAATTCTGCCCATTAGCACCCGACCTGCAGAGACGTCCCCTGTCTGGTGTAACGAGTTAACGGAGCCACTGAAACAAAAGAGCAGGACAAACTTCTGTTGATTCTCTGTGCTTCACCTCCTCTCTTGTCTTCTCTCCTCCTCCGTTCAGAATTATCTTGAATCTCATCTTCTATGTTGGTTTCCTCTCCTTCCATTCCCCCCCCAGCCTTTTCCAGCTCTCTCTCTCTCTGGTAATTCCATCTCGAACTCGAGAAAGAGAAAAACAGCTCGAGGAACTGGAAAAAGTGCAGCGAGAAGGACAGAGATGAATGGACGGAGGGGGAGTGAGAGAGGGAGAGAGAGGTTACAATAACGGAGGAAAGAGAGAGAGAGAGAGAGAGAGAGAGAGAGAGAGAGAGAGAGAGAGAGAGTTTCAAATTGGTGTCTCCTTTAGCCCGGATGGTGTGTTCTTGCTGGTTCAGCCCTCAGGACCCGTTAATGACCAGTATTAATGAGGCACCCTGTCTTCATTACACACACACACACACACACACACACACACGCACACACACACACACACACACACACACACACACACACACACACACACACACACACACACACACACACACACACACACACACACACACACACACACACAAACTCCAATGTTCTAACCCTTTAATTGAAAGTTATGATCATTAAAAATAATTTTGGAAATTATATTTTAATGAGAACCATTTTCAGGCCATTTTGCCTTATTTATTTAAATTGTACTTACTTTTGGGAATATGACCCGTAATCAGCTGCTCATTATAGATTATTCTCCGTTTCCACCGTCACTCTCTGTATTTTGAGTAATTTTTTTGAGCTCTCACTTTCCAAATTGAACTTTGTTGATGTTAAACTGTGGTGATGAGTGTGTGATCAGGAGCACATGAACAGATCGGCTCCATGGAGACATTTACTCCTGGTGAAAACAGCTCTCACTCTGTTGGTGAACACAGAACAGATGAGATCTCCTCGGTGAGACGTCACCACGTGGACCAATCACAGTCATTGTAATTGGCCCACCAGGGGGCGACTGGTCAGAATCGAGTCAAAATAACAATAAACCTCCCAATTGACTGTGCAGCTGCTGAGAGGATGAGCTGTGATTTAACGGATTCCATCGGCTCTGCAGAGAACAGCAGACGTGTTTGTGCATGATAATGAAAAATAAAGGAGGATGCATCTGCTCTAACAGTCAACAGGCAGATTAACATACAGTAACAAGTGAATCTGAGCAGGCTGGGTGTTGCTGTGCACTCATTTGCATACAGTTGGTTCCTATATACAGTATATACAGTGTGTGTGTGTCTCTCGGCTCTGAGTCTTAACAGCGCGTGATCATCACTGCCCCGAGGAGGAGAAACATCCTCTCTTCTCCTCTGTAATAGGGACCAGAGGGAGCGAGCAGGCCAAGGAAACAGATGAGAGGGAAGGAGCTGCAGGGATCGTGGGAGCTTGAATTAATGGAAGACGCAGGGAGACAATGATGGAGGGAGGGAGAGAGGGAGGATGATGGATTGAAATGAGGACGAGGGAAGGTTGGGAAAGGCTTGGATCTCAGAAGCGAGAGAGAGAAGCAGATGTTTGGGAACTGAAAACCAGTTTTCCTGCTGGTTCTGTCCAGTGACTCAGCTTCTCAGCGTTAATGGTTGATGATCAGAGGCAGTGGTCAGTGTCGATGCAGGATGAGGAGGGACAGGTGCAGTCGGAAGAAGATGTGGAGATCCAGGATTGGTGTCTTTTAAAATGTCTATTAACATTTTCTCAACGTTGTGTATCAACATGTTTTAATTTCTTATAATAGTTTGGTTGCCGCACAATAATAAACCCCCAAATATGTGATTTCCCAGTATTAATGCAATGTGTCTTTGTAAGTTATGTGACCAAAGTGCTCAGACAGCAACAAACCCTTTATCCAGACACATGATTCTGTAAAACCCTGGATTTCCATGTACTATCTAAAATTCCCACTGAGATAAAGTCTGTATAATAAAAGTAATTTAAATACCCAACACCATTTTATACCAGTTTTAGCTTTAACCTTCAAATATCAAATTGGAAATCTGTGGCTCTACATTTACAATATACATTAAATAAAGATAAAAAAACGAAGGAGCTGCTTCTCCCGTCTACATCCCTTCTTCCAGAGTTCTTGTTGGCATGGCAACTACAGAATTGTTGGTCAATGTCTGTGGTTCTAGGAAATAAACAAAGTTGCTGTGAAGGCTTTAAGTCTGTAGCGTGACCATGTTCGGCAGGAAGCTGTAGTCTGGACCGGAGTCTCTCCCGTGTTTAAGGTCCTTGTTGACTTGTTCATCAGCCTCCATCACCTCTGGGGTCTTCACCTCACACTACCTCCACCTACTGACCAGTTATATAACCTCCGCTTTACTGAAACCTGTTGTTCCTGATGCATCTGCAGTCTTCTACCGTTTCCATTAGAAGTCAATGCAGTTGTGTTTTGCACTTCAGGGCAACATTAATTAACAACTTCACCACCTGCCTGATACATGTTGTGTTCATTGCAAAGCATCAACCACAATCAGGACAAGGAGGCCAACATGCAAGATGTCACTGTGTAAACAGTGCTGGCTCACATTGTGTAGCTGCAGGACACAAAACACGTCTCTACTGCAGCAACAGTAATCTGTGGTCCATCAGGCTGTTTGGTAACAGGGGCTTGTTACACACACACAGTTTAAACAAAAGCTTAATGGAGTTTCTACACTTCCTTAGAGGCATAATAAGCAAAACAAACTCAGGGAGAAAAGGTGTATACATCATAGAGTTTAGCACAGGGAAGGGAGTTAAGTCTAACACGAGGGGAGCAGTAACAGGCAAATGGAAAAAGACTCAAGCAATCAGGGAATGAGCAGGAAGTGGAAGTGGAGACTCGGAGAGTTTGACGGAAAGGAAACAGAAAGGTTGAGACGTTCTGAGACCAGGATAATTATCCTGAGAGGCACCAGAGTCGTCTCCTGAATCGCCGCACTGTGTCTTATTAGCTCCATACGGCTCCTTTCAGAGCGCTGCAGCACATTTCACATCCCGCTGCTCACATGCACAGAGCAGCTCTCAAGTGAAAGTCAGGGCCTGTGCGTTCACTCTGGATCCGGTGAAGCGACGGCTCCTCCGAGGTTCCTGTGCAAACCCAACGTTTTAACCCTCATCGTCTTAACTTACACCCACGAGTCAAGTGTTGTCACAAGATTCAAAATGGCCGCTGAAAATGACTGAGGGCGAGAATAGAGGTGGGGACGTCACGAAGGTTACCATAAACATACTTAAGATCAATAGCACCGTTCTGATCAGATACAACTGCAGAATCTCTTTTTAGATTCACATTCAACAGAGACATATGATAATTTGACAATGTTTCTTTCCTCTAGTGTGTTAATATATAAACGTCTGTAAAATGTCTACAAAGTTAAAAAGTCTGTTCTAAAGGGATCATTTGAAAGATAATGATTCAAGTTTATGTTAATTTACAGCCTTTGTGTACGAGCTAATGCTAACGTTAGCAGCCTTCTCCCCTGTGCCGAGTGTAAGATGAACTGATCCTGAGGTCGACTAACTACAGACACATTTCTGAAATTATTAGTTCATTAATATTCTCTGTATTTGATGACATATTATAGAAATTCTCCATTTATACGTGTGTGACAAACACACCAAACAGGGGCCGACGGTTTGAAAGAGAATTCCATGAGAAATACCAAAGCTTCAGAGAAAAACCCTTGCAACAAACCTTATTCTGTTGTTGTTGCTTTTTGTTCCATGACACAATTTAATAATGTATAACAAACAGCAGGCAGCGCTCCCTGTTGACAGCGCCACACCCATGGATGTGCCCGGAATAACCGTGTTCCAGGAGAATCCACCGAGCGGTGGAGGGGCTGGGGCAGCGGGGGCACCGCAAAGTAAACTTGCCATTTCATATCCCAAACAAGATGGGAGCCAATTATAAAGTGCAAGTTAATTAGACACAGTCTCTTCTCCTTCAGCTGCTAATGGTCCCAGAGGAGCCTCGCTGCGTCCAACAGCAGAAAACTGGAGGGGTACTTTAAGGCTTCCCACCGGGGGTAGAGAGCCATGCAGGGAATTTAAAGCAGCGTGTGTTTTTGCTGAGCATTAACCTCACTCTGGATGAAAAGGTTGAAAACACACCATCTCTCTGTTTTGCTGCTGAAACACTCGGCGCTGAGTTACATTCTAATCCAGAAACCTGTCAGAAAGCCATCGTGTGATTCCAGATACATTAACACCGCAGGTTAATCATGATTCATATCAGAGGGAGCAGACTCTCCTCAGCCTTCAGATTTCTTTTGATCCAGACGTCAGTGAAGTGTCAGTGTTTGCCGAGCAGCAGCAGGAGACATCGAAAACACATCAGCAGTCAAATTCAAACGTTTATACACATTAATACAAATCCATTAAAACATCTTATTTTGAGTTTGCAGCTACATGTGTCTATAAAACAGCAGCAAAGAGGCAAATGCAAATGTGGTGACTTGTAATTATAATCGATATTATAACATAAAATATAAAGTCTGAGCAGCTCGGGTTTATTTGATTTGGATCCACATCAACTGTCCCTACTGTAACTGCCTTGATCTCACAGCCTTGAAATAGTGAAATGAAAACAAAACATCTCAGGGACATCTATAAATAGACGCCTCAAAATGACCCTGAGCTCTTATAAAAAGAGATTGAGGCTGTTTTTATATTCGGTGCCACCGCGTAAAAACTCTTAGATCCATGTTCAGCCTCCTCACAGAGAATCTGTGGCTGACAGACAAGTGTCCATCGAGCAGTGGGGGGGGGACCTGAGAGCCGACTGGCGCCATGGAAACACAACATCGCCATCACAGGGTTCCCATGGCAGCAGAGCACCTGTTTGACCCGGATATCAAAAGGTCACTGAGTCATGCAAGGTGGAAGTGTGTGGTTGTGTGTGTGTGTGTGTGTGTGTGTGTGTGTGTGTGTGTGTGTGTGTGTGTGTGAGGGAGTTTTAACGATTTATTCTATTTTTAGATGGATGGATGAGATATAATGTTAATTGGCACATGCTGTACATCTCCACTTCTTTCTATAGAGCCTCATTATTCCTTGGGATCTGTCCCTGGAGAGACATGTTGGAATAGAGGCAGTTAAATAACGTGGGGGGGGATAAATCAGTTGTTTGGTAGTTTTTGCGTGATCATAACTACTTGGCCTTTGCCCCTTCACTTTGCACGTGGCCATTAAGTGAAGTGTTTTCCCATTTCTCTTTGTGATGTATAGGTAGTGAACATCCAGGTATTCCACCAGCCCTTCAACCTTCCGGTCTCCTTTGTGTGTCAGTGTGACACAAACACTTCAGACCTCCTCATTGTGTGTGTGTGTGGCCTCCTCCTTTTCAACACCCCTCCGTTCTTCTCCTCTCCTGAATCTCACCTTGTCTTTTATCACAGCTTCTTTCTCTTTCTCTGTCCGTCTCTCTCCTCCGTCCTCTCTGTCCGTCTCTACCTCTTCCTCGTCCTCACTCTTTCCGTCTCACTGTCTCCTCTTTCTCGTGTTCTTCCCCTTTCCCGACAAAAAATAGCTCCTCCCCCCTGCGTGTGGCGAGAAATCCACATGTAGACGTGTAATGAGAAAGTTTATTATTGTGTCATAATGTGTAAGAAGCTAACCTGTCACAGTGGGTACAGTTCAAGTCTGTGTGTGTTTTATTACTTTACTAATTATCTCTCAGGAATGACTTCCATCCCCCACTCATTTGTTTAGTGCTCTGTTTTGAGGAAAATGATTTTGCAAAGTGAACTATTTTTAGTGTGAATTGGAAAAGAATTCTCGTCCTTTTTGTTCTGTAATAGGTGCAAAGGTTTGTGATTAGCCGGATCCAAATAGCAGAGGAAGGGCAGGGCAGGTAGAGAAGGAGATCAGAGACATGAATATGCACAGGAAGGATGACAGTCTTCACAGGCAGGTCGGCAAACTGAGAAAACTCTGAAAACTGAAGCGCAGGGATCTTAACACGAGCACGAGCTCAAACAGAGGAGGAGGAAAACCACCCGAGCCCTGTTCTCATGCCCAATCCCGACCTGAGCTTTATTACAGACATTCACAGTGTAGAAAGTAGAGAACCCAACATGACTGAACCCCGATATCAGTCAACCCGGGTCCTGAGTGGCTTGAGGTAGATAGCAACACGCTACAGAGCACAGTGACTGAACAGAGAAGAGAGGCTAGATCAATTAAATACAGATGAGAAGACAACAGACAATCACAGGAGAAGCAAACAGGACAGAGACAGACACACAAAGTGACGCACACAGGGTGAATAATTAACATGCAAACAGCTGAAGTACAAGTTCAAAATCCAGTCAACAGTAATACACAATCCAAACAAAGTGTAAACAAAGCATTTACAAGTTTTTCCTTTCAGCTCCAGGTCACTGTTGAGTTTTATCAAGACCTCAAACTTCCTCTGACCTCAGCTGAGCAGCTAAAGTTTAATCTGTTCTCCAGCTGCTGGGAGCAGATGTTGCTTTGCAGGAGTGGAAAACATCTGCAAATATTATGTGTGTTCTTCAGGGTATTTAGATGTTTGACTTATTGTGTAATTTAATTTGGAGGAGGTGTTCATTTCAACAGGATCCTCTGGGATGAAAATGTATCAAATCCATTTAATATCATACATAACACGAGCTCCTTACAAAATCCAATCTTGTAACATCAGCAGGTTGAAGAAATGTATAATTATGCACATACACATTTTTAAAATAGCTGAAGTTTGAATTTGCACCATTGATGCATCGAAGGATTGAAAGTTTGGCTTTTGGCCATTGTTTAAAAGTGAGAAATTAAAAGTTGGCTCCTCACTCTGCTCCTCCCGGTCCCCTCGGCTTCCTGTGGAATCAAACCTGTGGCCTTTAGAGTACCGCCGTCCACATCATTATTATTCTCTCCCTCATTGTTCTCCTCCCTCTGGTATCCTTGTTGAGCTCGTGAGCTGTTGCTTCCAGAAGACTTCCAATTACCACTCGTCCGAATCAATTAAAAGTCATCTGTCGTGCCAGATAGCCAATTAGTGGGACTGGGAGCTCTGACACCATCAAAGAGCGCCGGCCCCCGGGGGCACTGGGGTCAGGACTGGAAACCACTGCCGGGCTGCGGAGAGGTCGCCTGCCCCCGGCGCCCCCTGGTCCCGCTCTGGAGAATTACTTTCAAACAGGGAGACTTTAAATCTATAGAACTGTACCTTGTTAATTTGAGTGTGTGCGACGGTGTGTGGGCAAATGTCAGCAGTAAAGCAGATGCTTTGTAACGTCTCCCACAGAAAGTGCATGTGTGTAGACGCTTTGAGCGCTGTGGCGTGTTGTTAGTGTAGTATTATTGTGCATTGTGTGTGGTTGTTGTTGTTGCATGTGTGTGTGTTTGTGGGCAAAGTTTAAAATAAGTTTATGTGAAATTGGCTCCGCGTCAAAACAAGATCGACAGAAAAACACATTTAATGAGAAATCAATCAAAATCTGCACGGCTGCCAGAAACAATTCAACTATAACTATAGTCTCTGTTTTCATTTTTGGTTATAATGTGTGTGTGTGTGTGTGTGTGTGTGTGTGTGTGTGTGTGTGCATGTGCGTGTTGCATTTCTATCTTTGTGAGGAGTGACGATATTTAGAAAGTGCATTTTTAGACTGTCCCTGCTTCCCTGTTAGAAATCAAATATCATCTGAAACTTTATATTTTAGTCGTCTTTGATGAGCAACATCCTAATAAATGTATATTTGTATTTGAATTGTCAATCAATTGGACAAACAATCTATCAAAACACAATAAAAACCCTCCATACAAACACACACACACACATACACACACACACACACAGGGCAGAAACAATAAGAGGAACTGAGGAAAAACTGTTGTCACTTCCATCAATTTACAATGAGGAGTCACCACAGGCAGGTAAACAAAGATAACAGTATAACATAATGAAAGAGATGAGAAAACAAACCATGCAGAGATGATTTATACAAAGTAGAATAAAGTGAAACGGCAAAATAATTAGTTTTAGATCAACTGGAAATGAGGCCATTACACGCAAGTCAATCATATTTTCAGTTTTTTAAGCATCTGTTAACTTTTCTATGTACGGAACTTGAACAACGTGAAACCAACGTATCTTTAATCGTTTGTAAAAACTTTATCGAAGTCACCTGTTGTCGTGTTCAAGCGACAGAATGAACGAATGAGCCTTGAATGAAGGTCCTGAGGCCTGAATCCTCCTGAGCTCCAGAGTCTTCTCCAGAGACTCAGATGGACGAGGCCGTCTCGATTGTTTCTTCCTGGACTTCGGTGATTCGTCTGCTCTAATTAGTTTCACCTGTTTTATGGTCCTCCCTCCTGAGAGTGTTTAGTCTCTGTGCCCTCCTTCGCTCGGTGTCAGTCGCTCAGTCGCTCTGTGTCAGTCGCTCGGTGTCAGTCGCTCGGTGTCAGTCGCTCAGTCGCTCTGTGTCAGTCGCTCGGTGTCAGTCGCTCTGTGTCAGTCGCTCTGGTGTCGCCTGTGGTCCTGTTGCCTCCCTGTTCCTCCAGCTGCCTGGTTGCATCTTCTCGTAAGTCCTTCACTGCATCTGCGTTCGGTTCCTTCACACGCTGAGGGATGAAGCCCTGATACGAGCATCCAGCAGAGAGTTTGAATCATCCTCAAACCGGAGTCGACGCTCTACCTCAGGTGTCACTGGTTCTCTTCATGCAAGGTGCTCTCATGTGTTTACAGAGGCTCAGTTTGGTGATTCAAGATTCAAGACTTTATTTATCAATGGCATTCAGTCGCCTGCAATGGAAAGCTCAGGTCACAGGCTTCCTTCCTTCCAACTATCAATTTTAAACTAAAATAGTACACTACTACTGAGAAGACTGACTGAATGAGCTCACCTTGTACACAATATAAACCACAAAAACAACCTGGAGGCTGCAACTGTGCAAGTACAATAACACAATGATCCACCAGAACCAGTTATAATACACACTGCACTACACATATCAGGGCTAACACCTGCTCACACACAATTTGCATTAGTCTGTGTTTGCACTACACAACTTTCCAAAGCCGTTCGCAGTCCGCACTTCATGACTCGAGTCCTGCAGTCATCATGAGGTCATAGTACACATTGACCAGGACAAATCCCCCCCGACTAGTCTGATTCATCGCCTGATGGTGAAAGTGAAAGGAGGCAGGATGAGTCGAACTGATCCTCCTGCTGCAGAATAACACACGGAGCTGCAGGAGAGGTCAGAAGCTTCGGATGTGAAGAATAAAGAGTCGAACGTTCTTCAGCCCAAGAGGAAACTGAACCCGACCCGAGCCTGATGTGGTTAATGTGCTCATGTTTCTCTTTCCCTCACACGGGACTGGCTTGGTTGGACGGGCATGGTGATGGTTATGTGCACTGTGAGAACCCGGGGGCCCCTCGCCTGACTGGAGCTGTCACCTCTCCAATGATCTGATCTGATCTGTGACCCATCGGCCAGCTTCTCTTATCCTGTGTTTTAAGAGTTCACACATACGATTGGTAAACTGCAGATCAACGGCTTTTAATAGAGAGTTGAAAACCTCTGTTACGGAATGTGTGTGTTCACAAGCAGGAGGAGCAGGAGGTTCTCTTATGTCATCTGCCTCATGCAAGATGGTTGAAACGAGCTCCTACAGCTGCTGAACGGATCTCGTGCTCAGACTGAGGTGAAGTGAGGTTTCTATAAATAATTCATTGTTCTCTATTTGATGCTGCAGCCTCTGTGGTGATGTCTCCTTGACTCTAATCTCTTGTGATGGGATTTTACTCTGCCTCAGTCTATTATACCCAAAGCTGCTGAATCGAGGGTCCTACCTTATTTCACCTGGACTCGCTTCTCTGTATCCGTCCTGTGTGACAGTCTGTGCAGTAACAACACAGGGAGGGGAGACAAACCAAGAACAGGGAAGAGTGTTTAAAGCAGGTGATATGTGCTTAAACTCCCAAATCCCAGAGGATGATCTGATGAGGGAAACTTGCAAAACTGTGAAACACAAGAGAGAAGGGAAACTTCCAAAATCCAAAACAGGAGAGAATACTCCAGGAACTACACAGGGTTTCCTGGCAATCAGATCATAACTTCAGTACACCTTCATTTTGTTTATGCATCAATACAAAACTTTGCTTCCATTAATTATAAAAAGCATCATCTGAGGCGTGTCGGTTGCTCCGTTGATCCAGGAGCTGGCAGATGGTGCCAGGTGAGAGAGTCAGGTCCCAGTTCTCCCAGCAGCAGCAGCCAGCTCGCCCTGTCTGGAAGACAGTCTCCATCTAGAAAGTGGCTGCACACTCTGCGTCGTGGGTCGATTCACCCAAAGCACCGGTGACACATGTTCTCAGAGAAGAGAACAAACCACCGAGCGGCGAGGATCCTGGGCGGCAGAGTAGAGATGTGGGATTGAAACCGACGTGTAAAGCTTGCTCGGCAGCAGGGAAACACTGAGTCGGCCTCGAGACACTGAACCACTCCAACAAAGCTGCTCAGAACAAGAGCTGCAACATGTAATATTTATACATAACAGATGTTAATTAACACCGGGTGAATTAAAGAGGAAGTTGTTTCTTAATAAGATCTGCGATGGAATATTAAAGCTATTAGAGGTTAAACAAGAGCCAGAGAAACGATCAGAATCTGAGGAAAGAGGCTTCTGAGGAATCGTTTAATATTCTCTAAGATTCAAGGAACTAAAAACAGATATTCAAAGGTCTCAAATTGACTAACTTAATATCACTTTGTTCTCAAATTGAATATTTTCAATGACTTCATATCATTGTATAATTATCAGCCCATGGAACTATTTTGTTTCTATATTTATTGTCCACACAAATCGATTCATTGACTTCTGTTCTCACAAGTTAACCAAAGACTTATATTGACTAAATAAGAGACGTGTTCCCTGTAGAGTTACGACAAATGAGTAAACAACTGATTTAATGATTTATAATTCCTCACTCTGACTGGTTGTTAGTTGATTTTAAAGATCATTGTTTCAGAGCAGTAATGGTCTCACATGTATGGATCCTCCGCTCACAGGTGATGTATGAAGTGTGTTTTCAACAATGTCGACCTCCTATTGTTCAGTTTGTGTTGAAATTTGTCTACTTGGGGAAACCCGGTGGTCGTCATTGACCGTTGACCCGCGTGTCAGTGGCAGGAAGACAAACAGACGCTTCATTATTTATGACCAGGGGAGTGATCAGGCTTCATCTAGTGGCAGTGAACAGTGGAGCACCAAGGACTTGGCCTCAGTGATTCTCTGCTGGTGTCGATATCTGCAGAGCTTTATTCGTTCCATAAATACTTTTCCTCTTAACACAATCCAAACGGTATTTGCTGCAGTTGAGTTGTTCAGAATCATCACTTCGAGACGTCAAGATGAAGAATTGAGATCAAGAAACAAAAAAAGAACAATCTTGTGTATTTAGGTTGTTTTCCTCTATTTAAACTTCAAACATAAAAAAAGATCTGAATGTTTCTAAAATGGAATGAGAAGGTGATCAAGAGCTTCAGGAAGACGGATGGAGACAGGGCTGGGGAGATGATGTTTAATAGAAGGAAAAGACGGAGAAGGACGGAGGTGATGTGAAAACAACAAACAATTCCATACTCATCTGTTAATGTCTTTCTGAATTTGAGTATAATCTTGTTTAATGTCAGCGCGTCAGACGAGAATCACATTAAATCCAGTGCACATTCAAACACGGCACAGATCTACACAAACGCAAACACACACTCGACCGGGGAACGAGGCAGGAGTGTTGGAGTCGGTGGAGGTGGGGCGAGAGACGGCAAATTGGCAGGAAACGGAGAATTGTGGGAAGTAAAGTGATGAAAGCTGTGCTGGAAAGATGTTTAATGAGGGCGAGGTGAGCGAGAGACATCGAGGAGTGCATGAGAGAGAGAGAGAGAGAGAGAGAGAGAGAGACGGATGATGGCAGGTGTAGGTTTAGGTGGAGAGCAAGCTGTTCTGTCAGATATGATCAAAACAGTCTTTATGTGAAGGCTTTGGAGAGAGAGAGAGAGAGAGTCACGCTTCGAGACACAGCATCGCTCGGGGCGAACGGAGGAAGCACAATGGAGGCACGCAGAAAAATAGTAAAACACAATTTAAAGAACGTCTCCTCGCTCGGCCTGCCTCTCTGATTGTTGTCCTCTAATCTCCGTCGCCCATCTCAATCGCTTTCTGTTTTCCTGTGTCTTCCCTTTAAGTCTCTTTCTCTTCTCTCTACCTGTCACCATCTCCCCCCTTCATCTCGGTCCCGGGAGGATTTTACTTTTTTCCAATCCCTGCGCCGCCTGGCTGCTTCGGCTCCTCTCTCCACGGGGAGATCAAAATTAATTCCAGCTCCCATTAGAACAACAAGCGTTCGGATGGTAATCGAGATAAATCCGTCCTGGGGTGACGCTATCCCAGGGAAGATCTTGATTGTTCACCGCGGCACTTAGGAGGGAAGGGGAGTGTTTGAAAATAGAGATGAGGCGCTCCCAAACTTCTTATCTTAGTTTCTGTGTGAAAAATGGAAGGAAGCATCCACCTGTGATGATAGTTGGGGGGATTACAGGGACTGAATCCTAATGGGACGAATTACACAGACGAGTGATGAGCTCGAGTGATACAGGAGAGCTGCAAGTCCAATGTTGAATTCAATAACAAATATGATGGAGTACAGAGTTCTGATCAGTTTGGTTTCAGAGCTCATCTCGTGAAGGATCAATCAAATGAGAGAGTGAACAGAAGTGTCACTTCATACATGGATAACATAACACAATGGATTCTTTAAAGCTTAGACTTTAAATCAATCTTCTGTCAAAGCAACACGTCCTTTACTTCAAGTATATTATTATTAACTGATAATTCCCTTCACGTGATGTAGACTGGTGCCCAGTAGAGTTCAAACCTCCTCCAGGACCTAACACATGATTGAAGTGGTCTGGTAATGTCGAGCTCCCGTGCAGAAGAACAGAGCCACAAATATAACTTACTGCAATCACTGAAATCAAATGGATTGTTACTGAGGTGGTTCTGACTCAAACTGGTGGAGAAACAGTTTCTTTCAGTCAGAAAACTCAAGTTTGAAATGTTTGCTCCGACTTCATCACTGCCCCAGACATTATCACAAACATATAATCCCACAGGTGGAGGGGCTGAATCAAACAGCAGCACTACTGATGCAGCAGCAGCAGGGGGGGTGGGGTGGGGGTGGGGGGGGCATCTTAAATCGACTGGCAATCAGGGAGGGTGTGTATTATAGGACGAGGCATCACATGATTTAAGCTGCGCAGCTGGAGTTGGCTGAAGCTGAAGTTCGCCAGCTTTCCTCCGCTAGGTTTTTTGGCCTAATCCTGCAAACAAATACAAACATGTGGCGTGAGGAACATGCAGGTGGAGGTGATGAGTAATTCTTGAGACTTTAAATAACATTGAATCAGTCAGAAGACAAAGGTCATGTGACTGTTTAGACACAACAGGAAACTCCAGTGATCAATAATGTGTCTGGAAAATATCCAAGTAAAAAACTGAACCAGGAATTCACCAGAACACTGCTCATACACGACCGACCCCCCCGCTGCCGACTCCCTGTTGGCATGTGAAGCGTTTTGATTTCCTGCCACTCAGCCCATCAGCTCCGATTTGGCACCAACAGCACACTCTGCTCCACGTGTAGAATTCAGAGTGACGGAGTGAACGGCTCAGTGGTTGTGTGTCCTGTGCAGCGCAGCCATCAAATCAAGGCCGGTACACAAAGGTCACGTGGACTCACAAGTCATTTACGGTGCAGAGGTTTGTTAACCTGTCATTCTGCCTGCTCTGACATTTTTGCAGCCAGACGGGGATCGAACTCAATCTGATTCCGCTTCTCGTAACTCAAGCAAAGTGTGACAGAGCTTTACAAGCAGGTAGGGACACAGGGGTCCAGGTTTCAGCTTTACAGGGGTTGACTTGGCTGTTTCACTCTCTGATGTCAGGTTTAATTTCCCTTCTATCCAAACTGCCTGATGGTGCTCTCGTGGTGACTCTGCAGATCTGCTTTAAGACGTTGTCCTCATCTGCCCCGTAAACAAAGAGGCACTAAAGGGCTGAAGACGATTTAATGTGGCCCCTCAGCAGTCACACGGCAAACAGAAGGCTGGACGTTTTTAATCACGACAGAAAAGACCAGGCTGCATAATGGAAGTGAACAGAAAACACTGTTCCCTCAAATAAACGTTTCCCAGCACAGCCATTGCTTTCTATCATTTTCTAATGAGCAGCTGCACCGGCTGGGAGCAAATGGAAGAGACATTGATATTCTTTTCTTTTTATTACCAGCTGGTGTTCAACCTGTGGGTCGTTGGGCAGTGGCCCAAAGTGAAGCCATAAAGACGCTCAGTTTACCAACTTGTACTTCCTCATGTTCGTTACTCTGAATCTGCTGGAGAAAGCATCAACACAGACGTATCCTGCTGGTGTTCGGGTTCAGAATTCTTATTTGGGTGATATTTTTTAAAATGTTCACATGCTCTAATGTTCAGAAAACACTTTGCTTACCTCAGACGGTTCGTTGCTGCTGCTCCTCCTTTCAGCCTCTGTCTGAAAACACTTGCTCCTGTCTCTTTAAGTCCCCCCCCTCCCGATGAAGCTTCTTCTACTGCATGTATGAAATGTCGTCCTCTGTACTTGCTTCACCATTTATACAAATGTCACTGACAAGTTGTTTTAGTTGTTTCTATGAAGAGCAGATTTCTTTACCACAGAGTTTTAACTTTGCTGATATTTCTCATCCACACCCAAAACCGATATAAAACACTAAAGCTAAGAAACATGGAAAAGAATAATCCTTTAAATACACATCTCTGTGCAGGGGTTGACTTTGTCCTTGGACAAATAAACCCTGGACTCGATAAATGACTCATGGGAGTTTTAGGACTCTAGTTTTAGAGCCACTTCTCCTCAGATAACCCCCGACACTGAACTATCCATCCTCCCTCTGTAAGTTTGCAGTCATTGTCATCATTCTGCAGAATAAAGTCCGGAGTCAAACTTCTTCAACTACTTTAAGATCTTTTTGGATTAAATGTGCAGCCTGTTATTTCGTGGACCTTGACCCACTTGTTTGTGTTCAAACTCAGGACCTGTTTGTTCTGCTTGTGCATCTCACTGATCGTTTCCTCTTTTCTTGTTGCAGGTTGTCAGTGTTTGATCTGCTGCTGGTCAGGTGCAGATCCAGGTGCTCAGTGTGCACACAGGTAAAGTCCAACACAAACAAAGTTCATGGCTACGAACGGTTGTTTCTACAGTTTGTGTATCTTCTATTCGACAGCCAGAGTACTGATCATGTTTTCAGGTTGTCACTCTGATATCTCAAAAATGCTTTGAGGGAATTTCTTGGCACAAACATTTTCAGGCATGTCCTGATGAGAATGTGGAGGTCATGGTCACTGTGGCCTTGTGAACACGTTATCTTAAGAATGTCTCGAGAGAAGCTTTTCAAACTTGGTACAAATATTCACTCCGACTAACGGACTGAACTATTTTTTTTAAATTGATTTCTGTGGTAAATGGTTAAAGTCACATCGACCTCATATGTGAGGACTGAAACTTCAGCGGCTGGCGGAGGAATTCAACCACGGTGCGTTCATTTCAGTTGCTGGATATAAAAAGTTTGCTCAGTCTGGAAGTTTTGCAAATCAAATAAAAGTTCTTACAGGCGTACTCTTCTTCGCTTGATCATTTGGATACGACTCACTGAATCCTCTTAATGTATCACTGGCCTTCTGCCTGGATCTGTAATTATCCCTCTAATTAAGAGAACGTCTGCTGCATTGAGTTTAGCTGAAGAGGAGGATGAAGTTATTAAAGAAGCATCAGGTCAACTTAGACATCCTTTGGCTGTCAGGAGCTTCTTACTTCAGGGTTTCTTTTAACTTCAAGAAACCTAAAGTGAGATATTTAATTGGTCTTCCATAACATGCGGAGAGGAATCCGTGTATGTGGACGCCATGCCAAGCCTGGGTATCGAGTGTGGTTGGAGGTGGGCAGGCGTCAACTTGCCAAATGTTGTATTCCGCAAAGTATTTACAGGCTGTATGTTGGAGGAGGGGACGACTCAACTCCATAGTAAGCGTGGCGTTCTCTTTCCTTTAAACAGCTTGAGCAGAGATGGTGTTTGGAAGTTAGATATCCAACCAACTGGCAACTTAATCACAGATTCCTGGAATTAATCAGCAAACCTATCAGACCCCTGCAGACACAGTTTGTGCCATGTGCTGCTGAGGAAGAGGAGGAGGAACAATCCTGCTAATATCCACCGGGTAAAGTGGGATTTGGGCAGTGAGGTGTATAATTACCCGGAGCAGTTTGTGTGATGCTACAGAGCATCGGCAGCGTTCAGGTCGTATCGATGGAAAACTTAAAACGGCCTGAAACAAACCAAACGAGATCATTAGACTGTTAACAAATCACTGTTATCCCTAATGACCTGTGAGGTTAAACGGGGAAAAGATGAGCGTTATAATCGTGTGAGGGTTTCTGGTTTAGTTTTAAGGTTCCTGGTCCTCACTGCTTTCAGAGACATATGGTTTTTCTCTCCAGCTCTCCTTGTGAGTCAATCACCCATCCGTTCTCTCCTCCAGCCAATTTACTGCTTTCCTCACCCCTTCTCTCTGCTCCACTCCCTCCATCATCCCTCCTCCACTCGCCTATGAATTCTGGACGTCCCTTATAGACCATCGCTCTCTCTCTCCCACGCACAGTCCTAACTGTCTCCTCCTGTTCTCCAACTTGTTTTGTCTCTCGCAGACTTTTATTCTTTATTCTTCTTCTTTGTAGTCGTGGCTTCCTCTTGGCCGAATCTCTCTCTCCCTTGCTCCCTCTCTCTGTGTTGTGTTTGAAGTGTAAATGTAGGCAGCAGGACTCTTTGGCTAATGAAGTGGCGTGAGCCGCCTCAACCATGGGCGCTGAGACGGACAGAGACGGAGGGGGGGGAGACGACCATGAGGATAAATTGACGGAACTGTAGAAATGGAAGAGGCAGCGTGAGCTTGATGAGAGAAAAGCAGAGACTGTGTGTGTGATTTAGACAGAAAAGTTAACCTGCAGAGGATGGTAAAAACTTCACGGATGTTTTCACACAGAGAGAGAGACAGAGTGGACATCAAGTGTGATTTGTGAAGTGGAAACCTCCGGGACACATTTCTTTAGAGACGCAGGAGACATCTTGGAAAATCAAAGCGAGCGGGGTTGAGGACACGAGATGTGACAGTGAGTGACGCTTTCCAAATGTACAGGAGTGTGTGAAATGGAAAATGGGACTGAGGACGATGAGGAGATTGATGAGAGGATCGAGGAAGGGAAGAGAAGGGCGATCAAAAAGCTGACGGACCTCGGCACATAATGAAAGTAGCCGAGGAGGGGGGGGGGAGTAGAGAGGTCGAGGGCAACAAGGAGAAGTTTCCAAAGAGAGTGTGATTTAAAAGGAAGCAGTTGTGATTCAAATGAAATTTTAGAAAGTCTAATCAAGTAGATTCTTGTTTTAAACTCAACCGGTGAGATTTTGAAATAAACTGTTGTTGCAAAGTTTTTCCACCAAACTCATTTTCAAACACAAACAACTTCAGGGAAATAGAAGGAGCTGTCATGATTTATAGCTGAAGTGTATTTTCTTACGGTGCGGCTTCTACTTTCTTTGTATTAATTATGCACTTCCCTATAAAAAAGAGGCGGTTTGTGCAAAAATCATTTTACCACAAAAAGCTCATGACCTCTTTTTACTTCCACACATAGAAGTCCTTTTGCTTCCAATTACTGAATCTGCTCTGGTGGACTGTGAAAAGCTCCTTGAATACAATCCTCATCAGCTAAACATGCAGTCGCTTTAATCTGGTAATGGGCCATTAGAGAGAGACTGTCCAGGAAACTGAAAGTTTAAGTTTCTGCAGCAGGCACCAGCGTCCACATGAGGAAATCTCAAATCATCTAGGGAACATATTGTTAGTCAAAATATATTAAACAGACTGTAAAGTCCATACATCTGCAGCTCCACGTGATGAATATCCGTTTTACAGCTGCTACACCCCAGTGATAAAAAAGGCTGAGGTGATAACACGGCAGGTGGAGATGGAGGCAGAGGAAAGGGTTAAGACACTGAGAGGAGTCGACTGTCCTCCCTCTCATCGTTGGGGAAAATTGATATAGTCCATGGTGTGCAACCTCTGAACCGAGCGGGGGAGAGAGGGGACGATGGATGGAGATTAGAGGGGAGGAAGATGAAGGAGAGGCAACAAAAAAGCTGCTGCGAGAGGGAGAGGCGGTGGAGGAGAGTCAAGACAGAGCAGAGCCGGGAAAGATTTGTGGCCGCAACGAGGCGTGACGCCACGGTGGAGAGAGGGAGGGAGGGAGGGAGGAGAGAGAGAGAGAGAGAGAGAGAGAGAGAGAGAGAGAGAGAGAGTGAGAGAGAGGCTGAGGATGACTTGAAAGAGCCAGAGCTGGAGAACAAATGTGGGGGACACGGAGCGAGGCGGAGGGGGATAAAGGGATGAGGAGCGAGCGGAGGAGCGATGGGGATTGAGGAGATCTTGTGAAGTCAGAAGCTGCTGAAAAGTGTTGCAAAGTTACGTAACTCGACCCGACTCCTCTGCTAACAAGGGGATTGTAGGAAATGCAGTAAATTGGGCACATTAACCGTGAGCTCACACCGACTGCTGCAAGCAGATAAAATGTTTTCTGAGGCTCGTGTTGAGCAGGAATACTCCGATTTCTGAAGGTGCTGCCTCGGCAAGAACGCCACCGCCGGGGGGGGAAAGGAAAAGGAGGACACTAGTTGCTGCAAAGCTGAATAACTTGAGATTGAGTATTCATAAATAAACAAATAAGACAAACATTTGATCATCAGCTCAGATTCAAGAGCATCTCTGAGCAGACGTGAGTTTGCCTGTTGGTTTGTGACTGAAACAAAAGCCTGACGGGAGAAATGGATTCTGTTTACTCACAGAGCAACATTCTGTCTATAGAGCGCACAACCCAACAGACCCCAACACACTTAATTCCACTAGGTATGGATTTTAATTGGATCCCTCATTGTAGAACTCATAAATATCAGTCCCCCACATATGTCGGATTTTCATCCATGAAATCCATTAATTATTCTGTTGGGAATTGGTGATAATGTCCAGTGAGACCGATGCAGCTTCAGCTCTCTGATCCTGTGACGGGTGTGGAACCATCCTGGTCCTCTGCTGCTGTAAAAACCTCACCCGCCTAAAGGATAGACTGGTTTTCATCTTTATGAGTAAAAATAATCAGGGGCTCTCATGCGTTAGCATTCCCTGGTAAACGGCACTTCCAGAAAATGCAGAAAAGCAGTCATACAGATATTCCGGCTTTATTGTACACTCCATTCTAATCAATATGTTTATAATTCAGTACATTTTGCATCTTCAAAAACGTTTGGCTGCTTCGGTTTAATGGAGGTGTTCCTAATAAACTGACAGCTGAGTTTATATAACTATAGGTCTTCTACAAAATACAAACAATGCACCTGACATGATTGTAAAAACACAAATGTTGCACCTATGAAGCTGCAAGCATCCATATGAATCACAGCTCGCTCCGCACCCGCCCACCACGACGTGCGGGATTCAGGTCAACCAAATTTACTTTAGAGAGGGGTCACCCCCGACGTGCTAGGGGGGGGGGGTGGGGGGAGGGGGGTAGGGGGGGGGGGGGGGGGGGGGGGGGGGGGGGGGGGGGGGAGTACAGAACAGGTATGGGGCCCAACAAACCGGGGGGTGAGGGGAGGGTTGGGGGGTGGGGGGTGGGGGGGGGCCGGGGGGGGGGGGGGGGGGGGTGGGGGGGGGGGGGAGGGGGGGGGGGGGCTCACACACACACACACGGGGTGGTAATTGGTACAATGGCGGCATAATATATTGTGTAATTTATTGTGTTGTTGTTTTTTGTTTTGTGGTAGGTCGGAGATTATAACGGGGGGTGGGGGGGGGGGGGGGTGTGGGGGGGGGGGGGGGGGGCGCCCCACCCGCCCCCAGACTGACCAGGGTTAGACTCGGCCCAATACACGTACCATCCCCCACCGGGGGGGGGGGGAGAGGGGGGGGGGGGGGGGGGGGGGGGGGGGGGGGGGGGGGGGTGGGACACCATCAACAGCACATCCCGGAGACCCCCCCCCCCACGGCACTGTCCTGCTAGTAGTGTTCACAAGCTTCGCGTGCGTGTGTGTGAGTGTGTGAGAGAGAGTGTTGATGGGAATTTTGGGTTAGTATTTATGGTCTCCTACCATTAAACTCTTCAATCGCTCACCTCCCCTCACCACATCCGGGGGGGGGGGGGGAGGGGGGGGGGGGGGGGGGGGGGGGGGGGGTGGGGTGGGGGGTGGGGGCACGCCCGAGTGGGAGGCGTGTGCGTAGCGTGTGCGCGGATGTGAGCGCGAGTCGAGTGACTAAATTGGATACTACAATGTGAGGCGCTCGTGCTTGTGTGGGGGGCAGGAACGGGGCGAGCGAAAGCTACCAACCTACCGGAGCGAGAGTGTCGGCGGGGGGGGGGGTGGGTGGGGGGGGGGGGGGGGGGGGGGGGACCGGTTTTACCCTCCCAATTCAAACACCCTATTACCCGGGGGGGGGGGGGGGGGGGGGGGGGGGGGGGGGGGGGGTCTCGCTATCTATCAAACGAAACCACAATCATCCACTTCCGTCGAATACAAGCACAACTCGCACTATCATACGGGCGGCGGGGCGTATGGGAGCTATCACACTCGACCCGGACCCGCCGTTGCGGTCGGTTGGTCGGCCGTGCGCGATCGTGTAAAGGTAGTAATCGACACACCATTCCATTCTTAATCAACACGTATACGCCCCTAATAAAACACAACTCAAAATCCCCCCCCCCCCTGCACCTGGAGTGGGGGGGGGGGGGGTGGGGGGGGGGGGGGTGAGCATGCTTAAATTCCCTAGAAAAACCTGCGCCTAACACACATCGTAACGTCCAAAGAACTAGAGACCGGGATTCCCTGGTGAAAAAACGGTCTGCAAACACCAAGAGGCGCCCTCGCCACCCTCCCAAAAAACAACACGAGGAACGAGGGCCCGCACCCACCCGACCCAGCCGCCCAGCCCATATCCGCATGCTGCATTCTAACAACACCCCAAATCGCTCCCCCCCCTCAAAACAACCTCC
>CM076721.1:806345-940499 GCA_038501795.1 Pseudopleuronectes americanus
ATGAGTGACGTGTCCTCAGTGGACGTCTCCTTCTTCGTCATGTCTATGCTTCAATCAGGACATTTATTCAGTGTTTTCCTTCAACTTACAGGAGGGATACATGTATAGTGTTGCAGCCTGAAGAGAATGAGAGGATACCTTGTAAACACACAAACATCCAGTGGCACAGAAACGTACAAGACAAAAGGTAGAGCAGCTTCAAATGAAACTAGGAGCTCATACAAGGCAGAAGTCAGTAAGACAACTCATAATCTGAGCAGAGAGCAGATAGTTCACCCCAGGCCCGACGGTCTCTTGAATCCAAACAAGCTTCACTGACCCATCAGGGCTTTAAATATGCCTGATTTATTTCAAGACATTAAATTAAATGGTTAAATATTAAGTCCTGCATCCGAAGCCTTTGTCTGAGTTCACACAGAAATATCTTTCTTGACCAAAGTTTCATCCTTTAAGAAAATCACTTCAGTCGGTTTCGCATAATCCTGTCGAAGGACAAACAAATGGCACGAACACGACCCTGAAACATATATTAGTGTGGTTCAAATAATGAATACAAATGTAGTGTCAGAATCCTAAAGAAATAATTAGATAAAAAAAGAAAGAATCAAACATTCAGAGAAGTTGATAAAAACCAATAACCAGCCATGAAGACACATTTAAAGCCATGTTGTATAGCCCATAGAGCTCACCATTCCGCCGCTATGAGTCATCACCATCTGCTGTCTCACCTCTCAGAAGCTGGACGACCTCTGTCTGTCGGTCCGTCTGGTCATCCCTGTGACTCCAGGATCCTCTGCTGTGGACACACAGTGTCTGGGTGATTGTGAAATCTCTCACTCTGACTACTGGCTCTTGTTTACACTGTGAGGAACCTTCATTAACTTGACCTGCTGCGTGTGAATAGCTGGCTCATTGAGGTGCTCATGTGTCATTGCTGAAGCCACGTTTTTTTTTCGAAACAACGAGGTTTGCACTCTTCTTCTCTGGTTGATTTATTCACTGAATCTAAAACCGTTGAACTGATTTCCATCAAACCTGGTGGATGCTTGGGACCTGAAAGGAACCAGATAGATTTAGCTGCAAATGTGGACTAAGGGACAGATGCAGGACTTCAGGTATATTATATGACCAATTAACCATCATAGTTATCATCTCTTTCCCTTGATGTTCTTCTCTGTTATGAGAGCTTGGCAGGGACATGTCCCTTTCTCGATGGCAGCTCAGCTCATGTGGTGGCAGGTAACCCGTCCATCCCCAGTGGATTTATAATTCCTTTTGTACGTTGGAGCAATCATGTCTCCACTCTTTGCTTTAATGTCGGTTACACCCACAATTCTCTGCCACTCACAAACATCTGGGTGTCACCTACATGTGACATGACCTGAAGAGTTCCAGTTCTCCTCTGAGCTCATTGGCTGATCGCTCAGATGATCCTGAGGCTGATAACAGGTTCATCAACTCTCGTGCACCATCAGGCCGACAGATTGATGGAGGTGATGGAGAGCAGCGCTCGGGACATGACAGGTGCAGCTCCTGGGATCCTGAGAGATGCATTCAGGCAAACCTCATCAACGCACATTGATTACTGGGAGGAAAATGCATTGATTAGGGGAGATGTGTTAAAACACACACACACATGCATGAGCACACTCACGTTAGCAGAGAGAGGGAGAAATGGCAAATACACACTTTCCACTCAGGTGTGGGGTAAATTTGAGCTGTCAGAGATAATGGGTTAGCCAATGTTTTTTTGTCAATACCTGTTCCCAGTAGCATCAACTGTCATTGAACCAAAACACCCATCCACCTCCACTCAGCCATTATTTCCCCTGATGATGTGGAGTGGAAACGCCTGTCAGCTGGTTTCCACAGTGAAGCCTCAGTCCATCTAAGACACGGGTTAGAGACCCCCCCACAGGTTTAACTTTCAGCAGTGAGTGGTTTAGCGCTGTCTGTAGAGCTGCTCTCACACATGCACTGAACTCTGGGTAATCTTCTCATATAATGCAGCTGGTGGATATGTGAGAACGCAGATGTCCGAGGCTCCAGACATTCTCAAAGAAAAGACAAAACAAATTAATACAAATATCTGGGGTTGAATATGAGGAGCCATACAAACCTAGAACACACCGACGAAGTAAGACGATGAGATTCAAGAGCTTCAGAAACAAGTTATGTCTGCATCGGTAGAGTGTGTGTGTGTGTGTGTGTGTGTGTGTGTGTGTGTGTGTGTCCAGTCGGAGAACATTGGCTGCATCAGAAAACTTTTCCCTCCTGCACATTGAATACAAAAAAGAGCTATAACGGACTCTTGCTCACTTAAGAGCTGTAAAAGTCAGACATGGACTTCTATTGAAAGGATTGTGAGATTTTACACAAACATAAATGTTGACGTGAACCCATTCATTGTTCCAGAATCCCATTTGGGCCCAGCTCTATTCTGCTCTTAGCAAAGTGCTCCTTCATCTCACAGACCTCCACTCATTCTGTTCCTGACTCGTCCCAAAAACTCGTTTAGATTTGTTTACACTGATCAACCCATCAAGATGCTATCGCTTTGCAAAATAAATCCATTCATTGCCCGGCTGTTAAAAGCTTTCGGCTGCAGTCGAGGGATTTCAACAGTAAACTGTGAGAAGAAGCTGTGGTTTCACCCTCGCCTCATATCTCAGGCCCGACTGCTGCTGAGTCACGCTGCCACATATTTCCAAAAGAACCTGAACCGTGACAATAATTGTCTTGTGCCCTGTTTGGTCACAGAGCTGTGATTTACAGAGCACTGGCACAAAAGGTCCAACACATAAAATACAATTGTCTAAAATGAAAAAAAGCTAATCATCCGTTCGTGTTACATGTGTAGCGGCGATAACGGAGCACGAGCTGCAGCCAGCAGCCGCCATATGTCTGCATCTCATCAGGATGAACCATCTGTCTTATCTGTGGAGGCTCAGCTTTGCCTTTCAGAGACGCTGGGGTGTAAACTCTGAACTTCTTTACCTGCTGAACTCCCTCCTGCTGCCAGACAAGGCACAGGATCCATCAACAGGGTCAGTGTGTCTGGGAGGAGAGAGGCCCACCAGAAGGAATTCAGGCTTTTCAGAGGCTACTACACTGAGTTGAGTCTACATGAGTTTCTGCATCTTCTCTTCTCCTCCGTTACCTGCCTTTATCCCCATTTTTCAGTTTGGTCTCTTCCCATCGCTGAGTTTGAAGTGGCAAAAGGAAGATTTAGTTCCAACACATCACAGGTGGATTTTATAAACTCTATTTGCTCTTGCAGTTTGGTTTTGTATAACTGTGGTTGCAGGGAGACAGGGGTTTTTAAAACCTCTAACAGTAGACCCTTCTTTTGCAAACAGGCGATGATAAAACCCCCCAAAAAAAACACAGGTTGACAGTTTTGACCGCGCTCAGCTTCACTGTGCTCAGAACTAAAATTATAAATAAACAATCGCTTTGACATTTAGCCGTTGAAAAGCTCCTGGCAGCTGGAGAGGAAGCTGCAGCTCTGTCAATCTCTTTCTCAAACACTGGGAGCTGGGAGTCTCATGCCAGTTGGAAAATATAGATTTTTGAAGAGCAAATCTTCTTTTTGTTTAGATCACTAAGTTTCTTTTTTACCTTCTGTTCTCATCCGGGGCCTTGGCAGCCACCTTTTTTTCTTAGAAGCACTTTCATGTGAAGACAATCCACCCTCAGCATATGCAAAAAAAAAGCATGAGGCTTTACCATGGAGGAAAGATGAGTCATTGGTTAGAGGAGCCGCTCGGAGAGGGGACAGAGAACTGTATGGATACACACACGTCATTACTGAGCTGGCAACTGTGTCGACTTCGCTCGCCGGAGGTAAGCTAACAAAGACGAGAGGTGGGTGGCATACATTAGCTGGTTTGATGGACAATAAGATGAATAGAGTGGAGGACGTGAGGGAGAGGGAGAATCGAGTGGTTGTTCTGCACGGAGCCCACGTGCACACGGAGGAGACGGAGACACGGACGTGTTTGATGGGAAGTAGAATCAATAAGAGATAACAATTTCCTCTTATGATGATGGAAAAATCGCATTTCGAGAAAAAAAACCCTCTTCAAATGTATCATTCATTGTTTAATATTTCAGTAACAGAAGAGACTAAGAAACCAAGAGGTCACACGTTCAGAAACTGTGTTGAACTTCAACTCTCCTTCAACAAAATCCCTGTTTCCTGATGATAAACTACCTCAGATAAATTACTCATCACATGCTCTGTAACGGGAGCGTTTTTAAGCTCCTGTCAGTTTTCATGTAAACTTATTTGTTGGTTCTGTGGACTAAATCCAAACGAAGACCCAGTGAAGTAGTTATTTAAAGGACTTAGACACAAACCAGATCTGTGGAACTAATTAAGTACCAAAGTTTGTGTTGCGGGAAGAATTTTTAAGTGGGATGAATTTGCTGAATTTCGCTGCATGCACCATTTTTTCCCCAATGATATTTAATCATTTTGAAAAGAAGAAAACTCTGGAATGGTTAAAGCTTTCTTCAGGGAGTCTCAAGGTTTTACTTTGAAGGTAAAAAGTCAAGTAATCACAAAAGCCCCTTTGAAATGGAGATGAAGCCTGTGAATACAGATCTTATCATTTGGCCACTGACACGTGGAGGCAGCTGAAATGTCAGTTTAATCACCGGCAGCCGGCCCACACGTTGGGAGATGGTCTGTGGTACCAGTGCTTCCAGGTGCTGCCAGAGATGAGGCCATGATTCAAACCTGGTCCCCCTCAGAAGAGAGGCAGGATGGCTGCTGGCCGTCTGAAGATCCCAGGGCTCCATGGCTTCATCCTCACATCCTCATCAGGCAATAGGTTGATGCAGAGCGGCAAGCGGTTGTTGTTTGACCCCCTGAAGAAGCTTCAATGCAGAATCACCATCATTCCATGATAATAAGGGCATTTTATTCGGTTAAAGGAGAGTAACTTGGAGTTTTCTTGGGTTTTTATATGTCTGCACACAGAGCTGGGGATGTGCTTTCACTCTGGACATGCTTTGCCTTTTAAAGATGTTTTTTAGCAAACCTAACCTCTGACCCTTTCCAGTTTGCCAATTGCTCAGCTGCTATATGACTCGTGACACTTCTGAATTGAGACTGTGCTCCGGTACAAAACAATGACCTCGTATTGCCGCCCCAGAGTTCCATCTAATTGCTCGGCGCCCTCTCCAAGCCACAGTAATTATGACAGTAACGAGGGGACGGAGATAGCTGACATCATGGGGAGCGGCCGAGTCGAGAGCAGGGATGTAACTCCATGACAAAGATGCTCCACTACAGATCGACCATGATCTTTATTCTAAACCCAAACTGTGGTTTGCCTCAATTACAATAAAGGTTCAGAATATAACCCTAATCCTTTTGGGGTATAGCTAAGGATAGAGACCATGGACTGTATTTCAAGATGGACGACATAAGTAGCGCCCCCTCGGCCCTGCCTCCTCCATGTTAGTGAATGGGACATGGTCCAAACTGAAAGGTCAAACTAGGCATCAAGTGGTCAAAGTGCCGTCATCCGGGGTATTTGGGT
The DNA here is from genome assembly GCA_038501795.1 of Pseudopleuronectes americanus. NCBI lineage: Eukaryota > Metazoa > Chordata > Actinopteri > Pleuronectiformes > Pleuronectidae > Pseudopleuronectes > Pseudopleuronectes americanus. Next base: position 811,898 of record CM076721.1, read on the forward strand.
TCCTTGTTTTTACAGTGGGAGGAAGTGGAAACGTCATCCATCTTTATTTACAGTCAATGAAAGGGACAAACAATCTATATGGCCATTTCGGACTGGAGGAGTTTTACGGCTTAATTGTGAGTGTTATTCTTTTTACTCCTTATGGCATCTTGTTTGATAAATCTGAATCAAATCAGAAAATATCCTCATGGATTCAAGATGGCAGCTGAAGTCACACAGGAGATTCAAACCTCTGTCAGTAGTTTGCTGAACACATTCACACAGTCGCAGCAGGTTCCTCTACTTTTGTCATTTTCCCCGACACCCCCCACTGTGAGAGGAGGAGATTTATAGACAAACTTTTGGGCACGTCGTGTTGGAGTCGTTCCTACGAGCTTTGTTGATCCTGAAAAGTGCAGCGATGCAGTTTCTGCCAGTGTTTTGACACCGTGTGAGGTAGAGGGACGAGTGGAGTGTGGTTGCTCTTAACTTTGTACGTCTCACTGTCTTCAACTGCCTGAGCTGTGTAATCTGAGCTATGTATTGCGATGCATTCATAAACCATAATGTGAACACACAGATTAGAATTGCACAGACACTAACGTCGGTGTGGACGTGAATCCTGAGCACGGAGGCCTGTTATCTGTCCGGCAGCGGTGTGACCCCCCCCCCGGGTCAGGCTGGCTGTGTGGTAGCGTTTGTGTAAACACACACAGATGAGACTAAGCAGGGTGTGATTCAACCAAGCAGCACTTCACCAAACTGTGGGTGTCAGTTCATTATTCGCGAGGTTAAGGAGGACGGTCCAAATTTCACATCAGCGATGCCTTATGAATTTTAAAGAGCCGTGAGAGGAGCTGCTCTGGACGTGGACACTGGCGGCTGTAATGACTTCTCCGGGGTCCCCCCCCCCACCCCAGACAGAGATTTTTATTTTGTGTTTTATTCGATCCAGGTCGTGCAAAGGTCTCTGTGGTGGTGCTTGGACTCTGTCCTGGAGTAATATCTTGTCAAGTGGCCACTTTGCACCTCTAGTACCCTTCTGAATCCCAGGGAGGAAATTGTCCCTGATTAGTTTTAGGATTAAAGACCATCGGACTGCTGCTGTTTTTCACAGCTCATTCTCTCCATCTACGTGAGTTATCATCCAATATCCAAAGGAACAGTAGATAAACCTGAGATAGAACAGATGAGCGTGAGATCGATGGTTGAATTGGTTACAGTGGTGAGAAGGGAGCTGAGCCTGAAGGTGACGCTCGTGATTTCCTGGTGAAATCATCTAATCCTCACCCATGGCCTTGAGCTCTGGCTGATGACCAGTTAGAAGAAGTCAGCTGAGGGGGTTCAGGCATCTGATACTTCTTGAATACCTTCCACTGGAGGTTGCAGTGGAAGGTCCATGCAGTGTGGAAACACCTCATTATCTCCGTGGGGAGCTGGAGGACGTGACAAGGAAGAGGAAGGTACAGAAACCTTTTCTTAGACTGTTGCCAGCGCAACCGGAGCCAAGACGAGTGTCGGGGAAAAGATGGATCGATAGATTTTCCCTTCCAGCATAGAAAGTAGAGAAAAGTGCCTTGCTCATCAGTAACATTCTCTAATCCCATTGCCTTTATACCTGCCTCTGTCACTAAACCTGCAGAATCTGACCCCTCAGATCTGTCACTATTTATAGTCCTTTGCAATATAGTTCTTATACGTACAAATACTATATTATATACTATATTTATTCTATACTGTATAGAATACTATATATATATAAACCTCCCTTGAGTTCCCTGTGTTTTCTGTGTCAGTTCCATGTCTCGACTTGCAGCCTCCATCCTCTCACTCTCTAATTAGCCTGTAAGTATGAAATGCAGTGGCTGTAATTGAAAGTGTCAACTAATCTTCTTATTACAAATACAGTTATTATTCCAAACCCAGAGCGTGAGGCTTTCTCTTCCAGGGCGTTGACTGGGAATTCTCCAAAGGTGCATCGGTGCCGCTGCTAAAAGCTCAGAGCTTTTTGAAAAGTCTGACCTTTGGATCGGTGGTGGAGGGCATTAACAAATACACACGGGTAATATCAGAGTGTGTGAGTACATACACACATCTACACAACCAGCATGTGATTAATGGCCCCGGGCTGGCTCCTGTAAAAATATGTTGCAGATTTCACAGAATGCCACAGCTCACGTGCTCCGGCTCTGTGTGAGGCAGCGTGTAATGAGGAGTGAAGGCTGATTATCAAAAGCTGCCATAACAGATCGTCCTGTTCCCAGTGAGCGGTGGAGTGATGGAGCCACTGGGAATGTGACAGTTATCAGGGAGTTTGCCACATTTGAAATCCTGCGAGTAAGAATCCTTTTTTTAAAACCTATGTTCTGTGTTCATGTGTTAAGCCTGATAACACACTCTGATGGACAGTGAGCATGTCAGGGCACGACAACATGCAGTGCACGTACATATCCCAGAGTTGCGAACACACACAGACACACACACAGACACACACCCGTTGAAACGCACTCTCGCTCAGAGGAGTTTAGATTCTGAGGGTGAAACATTTACTCAGTGACGGAGCGGAGCTGAAACAGCCGAGGATCTGTTGCCCTGAGGGAAATTCACTGCTGGGTATCTCCCTCTCCAGACTGCAGCAGTGATTCATGTGTGTGCAGGTGTGTGTGTGTGTGTGTGTGTGTGTGTGTGTGTCTGTGTGTGTGTGTGTGTGTGTGACCTGAGAGGGAAAGCGGGGGGGGGCTTGTATTTGCATCCATCACTCCACCTCATCTGACATTTACTTCCTGTTCCTCTTGTCGTCTCTCGCTCCGCCTCCTGCTCATCCTTCTTCTCACTGTCCTCCCTCCAGCTTCTCTCTTTTATCCCCCCCACCCCCCTCTCGTTGATTCCAGCCTCAAACGATCACAAGTTGAATTCCCGCCCTCACCTCCACATGCTTGAGTCCTGTAGTACGTCAAAAAACTCCACAAACTCCGAGAGCATTTTCCCTTCTCCTCGTTCTAACTCCGATTTAATGGAGTGAAGGAAAAGATCTCGGCATGCACACAACATTAATGTGGACAAATGTTTATCTCCTGTTGCGTGCTTCTGTATTTGAAGTGGAAACGTCCAGTGCTTAAAGTTTAGTGTTGATGTGATTAAACGTCTCTTCAATGTGTCTGGGATGTTTTTACTCTGCTGTGCTTTTATGGCCTTTGTTTCACTGAGCAGTGAAAGTCCCCGTCACAGAGGAGGCAGGTGGAAGGGAACCAGCCGCCGAGCAGCGAGAGCCCTAACCCATTAACTGGTCCCAGTTTGAAATGTGACAGACACTGGGCCAGTAGGATGGTTGTTTAATGGACTGGATCAAATGGAGATGACAACACAATTTGGGGTCATTTTTAGAAGCATTAGGGAGAGTGAAGCAAGTTGAGTATCTGCCAAACACTTAATTAACAGTAATCGCATGAAGTGATATGTCATTAGAAAATGATTCATTCAAACCAGGCTGGGTTCTTAATGTTTGCTTGTTAGAAAAAATGAAGAATTTGGATCATTCTTTTTTGGGGGGGGATATTTCTAAAGCTACATTTGCATTTTTTAGATACAAATGTAATAAAAGGACAATTTTATGAAAGAAAATTGCATTATTACCATGGTTTATTAAAGTTTTTATCAGAATCCTGCAGCAGGAAACACAACATTTAGGTAATAATAAAGTAAGCAGGTTCATCTTGGTATTTTTCATCACCTTTAAAAAACAAAAACAGAATCTTGATAGTAAATCATTTGAGTTGCTCTTTGCACGCATAAAGCTCCATCTGATTCCAGGTGTTTGCCTCATTCATGAGCAAGGCATCAGTCATGGAAGTCAAGTGTTAGAGTTCAATGTCTGGTTAGACGTTTGACTCCTCTTAACGTGGAGGGTCCAGTTGAAGATGTGACGTGAGGTCCAGATGAAGTGTTGGTCCAGATGAAGTGTTGGTCCAGATGAAGTGTTGGTGCTGATGCTTCAGTGGAGGATGAAACAATCCCCAGAGCTCAGTGGGAGCTTGTCAGTTTTTGAGTTGGGCCCAGTAGGAGTCATCTGCTGGTGCCTGTGAGCTGTCGGGCTCCGTGGGAGGTTTTCAACTTGTTTACAGTGAAGTCAAAGAATCGTCTTTTCTAACAAACTGCAGAAAACACACTGACACAGCAGAACCTGCACTTTTCTGAAAAGTGGATTTTATCAAAGTTTCATTTGTTTAGGAAAAAACTTTCTTGAAGTTGAAGATGGACACAACAGTTAAATTGAGGCTAAATTACCGTAAGTGGAGAAAGTGCTAATGCCATGTTTGTTACATTGGTATAATTGTAGTAGTTGTATTAAGTCTGATAATATAAATAGTTTATCCATCTTAGATAGCTAACATTCTAAGTATTGACAAACCGGTTCTCTTTTTAATGAGTAGTCGAGTGTGAAGGTGGAAAAACAATCATTTTTCACTTCACTTCATGTAACAGAAGTTAAATTACATGTCTCACTCATCAATTACAGCTTCTAATCAATTGGTCCGATCACAACAATCTTAACGGCGCCAGTAATTTTCACATTTCACACCGAGATGGAGAAAAATAATGGGCTGGAGGTGTCGGTCTTTGAAAACCTGTCGACAGTTTGTGTGATGAGAATCTATGAGACGATTATTTGCTCAAATCAAGGGACAATTATCCTCTTTTATAAATGAGCAGAACTCAACAGAAGGACAGAGGAGGAGGGAACAAGTGGGAAAAGAACAAGTTCAACTTTTAAAAGACAAGAGTTTGTGACCGAAGTTTGAAGGATTGAACAAATGTTTATTCATAGCTACTATATCTTATCTTCTGTTATATTTGTTTTCTGTTTTTACTCTATTTGTTTGTTTGTCACTCTGACTTTCATTAGTTTGTTGTCAATGAGTTGAGATCATTTTAAATTCCCTTCAGCCTTTTAATCAGAATCAGAATCAGAATTATTTTATTTACCAATTTTATTTACACATGCAGGAAATTGCCTTGGTGTGGTTGGTGCATTTGTACGTAAAACAAGAATCGGACAAAAACAACAATATAGAAAGTAAGAACTTTTTTTAATAATACATACATATACATGTAAAAGAAGACAAGGAGTGGATAGGAAGTTGTTTTAATCAATCAATCAATAAATACAGGTCCTGAGGTGGAACATGTGCAAATAGTTTTTCTCATTCAGGTTATTTTAGTGTTTAAGGTTTTTAAACACTATAATATACTGAATATTCTTGTCCCTGTAAATTAAACATTATTGATATCTCATCAATATTGAGCTGTAACGTAGAAATATAAGATCGCGTTCACAGAAATGTCACGAACACGTCAACGTCTTCACTGATTCACAGTCCAACACAAACTCCTTCATCAAGGTCAGAATACAGTGATTGTGATGGAGGAGCTGCCAATGGGAGCAGTTCAGCAGGTAGTGGAGCGGCTTGTAGGGTATGTGTGTGTGTGTGTGTGTGTTTGTGCGTGTGTGCGCGACATGCTTCAGCTCTATTCATCTTGTGTGGACTCAAGTCGTCGGCGTGTCACACTCACATCTAAGTCCAGTGAAGACGAATGAAGTCGTTGTGTACTTCCACTCGGTCTAACTGACGAATGCCCCCCCGACAGACGGCAGCTGATCGATGACTGATCAGTGATTCCCATTAAGTCCCATCCGTTCCCAGCATCCCTCGCCGATAAGCTCTTCGATTCCAGTGCGATAAACCAGTGACTAAATCCCCACCAGCAGTTTGTGTATTTGACCAAGTGGACGGTATTTGTGTCACATTCGTCAACTCATATCATTCGCGATCTGTAAAAAGACAAGATTTTTCACGATATTATTTCCAGAGAAACCAGAGATCATTGATTTTTATGGAATAAATTATATTCATGAACTTGACTTTCACCACAAAGCACAAAACAACCATGATAAGTCTTTTGAAAGCTTCTCATCCATTACTCCTGTCTACAAACGAGAACTCATGCTGATGGACGCTATAATTATAATCATATTAATAATAATCGTGGCTGTAAAGTCAGAGATTTGACAGCTAATCTTTGTTTGGTTTAAATTACGGTTTGTGAAAGCACTGCTGCCATCGTGCTGATGTGTGTGTGTGTGCGTGTGTGTGTGTGTGTGTGTGTGTGTGTGTGTGTGTGTGTGTGTGTGTGTGTGTGTGTGTGTGTCTGTGCTGCTCACAACATCCAGAGCTGGAGTGGGGGACACCTCACTCAGCTGTCTCATTACCTTCCACTTTAAATTGTGTTTCGAGAGCTTTTAACTGTCGCACTGTGGTCGGTCCTGTCATGACGGGGTGGGGGTAATTGAACTCACGGTTCACCGGCGGCACTGGAACCATTGAGAAATCACAGGATGTGGTTTGATGCCAGCGTTCTGCAGGACAAAGGCAAACTGCTTCCTGGGGTTGAAGGAGAGGAAAAGCTCAGAGTTGGAGTCTACTTCTTTTTCATTCACATCTCGGTCAAGTCTTACAAATATTAGGATTTTATATTATATTATATTATTTCTCTTTATTTCTTTCTCCGCTGCTTAATTTTAAATTAATTTACTCCATGAAACGCGACCTTGAAGAGGCTTGTGTGTTGGTGTTAGCATGTTTCCATCCATCACATCCGTATAGACACAGTTTGGACTTGGCTAACTTAAGTAGGACAAGTAAGGACAAATAGTTTCTCCTAATAGAATTACTCAAATCTTTTCAATTACAAGGACGTTTCACCAGTTTGGTAATTTCTTCCCTCTACACGCCCGACAGACGGGATTCAAATCACCGACCGGCACAGATAAATGAATCAACCCCAGAAACGGCTCTCCTGACTGACACGTCTGTGTTCAGTGTGTGTAGAAGTTTTTATTTCAAAGTTAAAGTGCAAACATAAACAGCCTCTTCACAGTTTGTTCCTGTTAAATCAAACTGAATGTGGTCTGAGAGGAACTCAAATTAGCTGAAACACATTAGGACACTGCGCTGCCGGCTGTTTGCCCCCCCTCCCCCCAGCAGGGGGTGTCACACTCACTGACGCCCTAACAGCTTCTCCAATCAACACCCTGGACTGCAGTGGTGACGGGTTCCGCTCTCACAACACGTCCTGAGATCTTTGACGGACAAATCCACCTCCAGGATAAAATAAAACTTTAAAGAAGCATTTTAGCCTCATCAGCCTTTTGTCTTTTTTTAAAAAATCCCATATATGGTCCAGTGGCTTCTTCTTCTTCTTCTTCTCCTCCTCCTCCCTCCTGCTCGGCCTCATGCTGATCCCATTTCATTGATTCATACGGTGCTTCACTGCTGGTGCCTGTTTGGGGAAGTAAGTCAGAATCATGCATCCGCTCTCCTGCCTCACAGCTTCCCAGCATGCACCACACCCCCGACCAATGGGGCGGTGCGTCATCGGCCCGTTTTCATAACCAACCCCGACCTCTTAACTGTCTTTTTTTGTCCTTCTTTTAGCTTGAACTGACATGTTCCCGGTAATGAGGCCCATCAGAGCTAAATGAGCACTTTTAAGTATCATGTGAATCTATCATGAGAAAATCTCTCTGCTTTTCACCAGCCTGTTATTTTGTCCATATTCCTCTGGTTGTCTCTTTCTGTTTGGTGAAGCTCGGCCCAGCTGCTGCACTTAGCTCCTCTGACATCAACACCAACGCACCAATCAGGGACTTTGCCTCTTAATTGCCGAGCTCTCACCGCTGTGTGGGTCTCTGCCTCCGTGTGTGTGACGCTGACGGTTGATTCATCTTCTTCTTCTGCTTTTTGTGTTTACTGCAGGCGGACGACTGGCACACGATCTGAGACCATCAAACATCAAGGTAATTTATTCCCATTGTCTTGTGTAGAGGCTCAGATTGTCCAGGCACACACCTGCAGTAACACAACAGGGACTTGTCACTGTACCGCACTGTGACATCCCCACGCTTACAGATCATCAGGTGGGTTTGCACAGCAGCCGGTGTGTTTCGGTCACATGGCCCCGTGGCTGATCCTGCAGCTTCTTTAGTGGCTTTAACAAAGTCCTCAGGAGAGTTTATCACCGAAGGTCACAGCACGGAGAACTTTTCACATAAAGAAGTTTTTTAGGAAATGCTTTGCCTTCGTCACTACTCGTGCACGGAGCCGGTTCCCCTGTTAGCCCCTCGTGTAAATAAAAAACTCATCAAATCGGGTGTCAGAGGTTAATTGGAGACGGGTTTTTTTCCTCTTCGATATAACAACCGACCCAAAATGAAGCTAAAGCTCTCTGTCTAAAGTCTGGATTGTCCCTGAAGAGCTGCACAAATAAAAAACATTTGCTGGAAATGTCACAGGATCTGCTCCGGTGACGCCACCTCTGACTCAGCTCTGTTGTGTCATTGTGTAGCCTCCAGGTGGTTGTGTGGTCAGTGAGTCTCCGAGAAGAACCATGACACGTGTGAGTGTCGCAGGAAGTTTAGTTCTCATTATAACAACAGAGAAGACTTCAGAGTTTACTGATATGGAAACAGGTTTTCAGTCTAGAAGGGAGAAGTTATGGTGTGTGAATGATTTAGATTTGTGTGTGTAATTTTAGCATCTACCAATTAGTTGTGCTCTTCACCACGGAGGCACCAAGTGGACTCCAACCGGACAAAGCACCGTGGAGTCCAGACCTCTTATGGTTTCTCTATTTCATCCTCAGTTCTCCACCTTACTCTCCTCGACGCCTCTGAATAATATATGTTGTTTATACTGTTGATTAGAAACACGAGGAGAATACATTTCTGAGGAGCGAGACCCGGATAATGAGATAATCTTTACCAGGGAGACCAACTTAAAGTAGGCAGATAATAGAGATGTGTTGGGTAAACACACATATTTCATTTGCAGTGTTAATGGACTTCAGCAGCACTGGATCCCTGCAGGGACACACTTCACTCTGATTAAACACACATGCAGCCGCGTGTTCGGAGTCGCTCTGGGAAAACGTGCACAGCACAAACATTGATTTCATTACAGTGATGTACTGTAGTGTTTGTTTAGTGCAACATAATCTACAGCAAAAATACACTTCATCTGTGACACACAATGTAACTGGCAAACGACTTTGGTTGTGTTACGCTGCAGCAGTTTTGTGTTAGTTCATTTTTATGCATTGCTTTTTTTTATATTCCGTTTGCAGCTCCGTGGTGAATTTGACATGTTCCATATCAAGTATGTTCAACACATGCGTTGAGCATGTTGAACATACAACATGCTCATTGGGACAAGCTGGTGTTTAGCTGGTGTGTTGCAACACGTTTCAACATCTGTGTTTGTGCGTTTGAATTTTAAATTCACAAGTTACTGCTGATGAAAGTGTTGGTAACTTTGCAGATGATCATATTACCTGTCAGGTTAAATTAATAATTCTAATGATTCCATCTCCATGATGTAATGGGACCTTCTTTAGCCTGTACCCCAACTGTCCACAAAGTTTCATTAAAATTGGTTTGGTTGTTTTTGTGTGATCCTGCTGAGAGACCGACAAACAGCAATGAAAACACAACCTCTCTGGTGTAAGTCATCATACTCAGAGTGTTGATTTGTCTCAATGACAACTACTGAAGCTGGACAGACAAATCCAATAGAGGGAAAATAAATAAAGGAACAAAGTTGGTATGTCTGACTGAAGAAGTGACCTTAGGGAGGAAAGCGATGTTCCAACAAGGAAAGATGTGAGAGTCTTAAGAGATTCCAGTTTCAAATGTCAAAAGCAGACATTCAAAAGAAGAATGATGGCTGCCTGGCCCGCCTCTTTTGGAATGAGACACTTTGTTCGCTGAGGGTGGGGTCTGCTGTGTCCTGGTCCCCGGTGTGACAGGTCTGTGGATCGGCCCCAAGTGTGTCTCTCCCAGTCGGGGGCTGAGCACCATTGATCTGCGACTGAAGTAATTAGTGATGGTTTCAAACACCAGAGCCTCTGAGCAGGACACACAGAGACAGAGAGCACACATTCAACCATTGGCTATTGATGACCCATCAGATGTCAGGAGAGAAAAGCTGATGTTACTGTTGACTGCGGGGGTCAAAGACGAATCAAGTGAACGCCCGAGGCAAAAACAGATTTCAATACTATTGAGGAAAATGTCAAAACACTGAGAGATGATTGTTCTGCAGCAGTGGGGGAATCTGAAGGTGCAGAAAACCAGGCTAGGGTTATTTCACCTTAAAAAACGCGAATCAAGCTATTTTCCTAAAACAGTGAAGTTGAAACAAGTCACAATTTCTATAAGTTCCAGCCATACAATGATGAAATAAAGCACAAAAACCCCAGATACAAACTCCCTGCATCTAGTGCAGTTAGAGCCTATGCAGTAGACATCATGGTTTTGGCTAGAGTCCTCAGCTGTCAATCACGATGCTGTTTTTATATCATATATCAACCAATTTTAACCAAATACTCAGGAAGCATCAACACTTCAAAATGACAGACACCATCTATTTGACTTTTATTTTGACATTTGCTTTTGGCCCATCTGTTACCATTAAAGAGGCAGGACTTATGAGCTGTACCACAGCCCGCCACCAGGGGGGCGATCAAGATGCGTCGGCTACACTTCAAGTCGTCCACCTTCATGCAAAGTGTGATTCTTTCCCCTCATCTATTGGTTGTTTCCCACTGACTGAACAACTTCCGTCCCCATAAGACACCAGTCTGTGTTTCTAAACCAGTGTAAGTGTTTCCACACACCTGTGCACAGAGAGCTGCTGAGACCAGTGCCAGTGCTGCCCTGGTGAGGCGGTGGGTCCGACTGGAAATGAAGAGCTGTGTGGGTTGTCGGTGCCTCAGCCGCAGACACACACTCCACCACTTTCTGTTCCGTGTAATTTCATTTCCACATCGAGATCCATTATCCTGCACACAAACATATTTACTGGAGCTTCTGAACCGTGTTTCACTGGCAACCAGATTTATTGAATCAATGGCTGCTCCGTGGGCATAGAAAATAACCATCCTGTGTTTTGTAATAAGTTTTGTAAATAACTCGAACTTAGTTAGGATTGAATTATCTACTCAGAGGTTGTTAGTACGAAAACACAAAGAACAACGAGCAACACTTCTTATAATAAACACATTATCCTGCCTGGTTCAGTGTGTTAGAAACAAGGCTGCACTCAAACAGAGAAATCCAACATGGACCAATGTTAAGTCTTTAACCAAATGCAGCAATTTACTACCATTAAACCTGGGACCCCTCTACATCATAGCTTTTAGGAGAAATCATCATATAACTGTTGGTTAATTCAGTTACTTCTTTTCCCATTGTGTGTATTCACCAGGTGTCGAACAGAGACAAACGCACACACTTGGCAGATTGTGACGAGACACTTGGTTTGAACTTCATCATGAACGAGGTTCGGAGTGATAGTGATTTGCCGTCACATGGCCGAACCCTGCTTAATTCCATTCTGAAGTTTCACAGAGCAGTTCTGCAGATACAGCAGTTTCCATAAACACACAATATACACAAGTAGGGCGTCGCACTTAAATCCAGCAGTTACACACTCGGTCCGACAGTGAAGGTACGACAGCTCAGCAAGATTTGAGAGGGTTGAGACGGAGGAAGAGGAGGAGAGAGAGAAGCTGGAGCGAGAGAAGGGGTGGGGTCGGTTTGCTTGTCTCACACACACACACACACACACACACACACACACACACACACACACACACACACACCATCCTGCCAAGGCAACTTAGAAAATTGCTTCATCTATTTTTAGCCACAAAAGATAGCAAGAACCTAATGTACACCCCCACTATTACACTACACATACACACACACACACACACACAGACACTCACTACACACACACACACACACACACACACACACACTCTCTCTCTCTCTCTCTCCTTCTCTCTCTCTCTCTCTCTCTCTCTCTCTCTCTCTCTCTCTCTCCTTGGCAGGGAAGTGATTTGCAGTCGACCCAGGATCTAAACAGCGTGGTCAGCTGTATCTTTACACACAGCGGCTGGTTGTGGATTGTGCTCATTAGCTGGGGCTGCAGATTGGTTTCTATTTATAGCCCACAGCAGCAGCAGCAGCATCAGGCTCAGTAGCAGTGGTGGTGCTGGTGGTGCTGGTGGTGCTGGTGGTGCTGGTGGTGCTGGTGGAGGTGTTGGAAGTAGCACAGGCCTCCAGTGGGCCGTGCTAACGAGATGCATCCTCAGTCGATCGCTCTCCGAGCTGCAGGAGTTCAGGAGGGGTGTGTGTGTGTGTGTGTGTGTGGGTAGCAGGATTCAGGTCAGTTATTTATAGCAGACTTGTATTTGACGGGATTATGACAGGCCGTCTGTAACGATGCCTTATATGATCAATTCTCCAGCGGAAGCTTTGCATGTACTGTATGTTCTGTTGCTATGAGACAGAGCGGTTTCTAACTCTAACTGACAAACACGTGATCTCTGCCTGAGTTTTATCTTTTGTGTTATGTCAGACTGCTTCCTGCTTTTCAAAATAATATGTTAAGTTAAAACCTGTGTCTCAAAAGTAAAGGTTCTGGGAAACCATGAGTCGTTTAAAACGGCCCAAACATGTCTAAGTGAGACGGGTTCTGGTCGGGAATCCACAGTCTGACATGAACTGCACATTTTGAGGCCTGCTCACGAACTGAACTTCAGGTTCCAGAAGCTAACCTGCGAACAGGAAGCAGACAGGATCGGTGTTTTACTATCTTGGTTTTTCCATTTTCCCCCTGGAGCCGCTGTGTGGCTTCACGCCCGCCAGTCGCCTCAGCCTGGGGCTCCGTACTGGTTTTCAGGGGAGACAGCTCCTCGAGACGACTGACAAGTGTCGGGTTAGAAGTTCTGGGACAGGAACTTGAACATCCATCTGCACGGGATGAAGAAGGAACTCTGCCAAAGCGCTGCTGACTCGGGGTGAAAAGTTGAACTCTGGGAAAACGCTGCCACAGAAGCGTAGAGAAATATAAACAGCGTAACAGCTGATGGAACATGAGTGAAGACGCATGCGTGAACATTGTTTTCTGGAACTCGTGTGTGTTTTGGCCTTTAGCAGTAAAAGCTACACCCCAGGTTAAAAACCCTGCTTGTTTAAATATGCAGGTTAATTCATTGGTGAAATGTGTTATCGCCATGCAACACTTGCACAGTGAAAATACAGCTCGAGGCTGGAAAGACTCGAGAGAATGCAACAAACATTTGTCACAGTGTACAGAGCCTTCGCATTTCACACTCCTAGCTCGGGGGGGGTTTCACACCCACATCGCAGCCGGCGCTGGAGCCCGGAGGCGACAGGCCTCCGTGGACTCACCTGGTGACAGGAACATCCACCGCACCAGCCGGGAAATAACATGGAACTCAAAAGGGAAAGTTGTGAATGAGGCCAAAAATGGAAAAGAGGGGTTGGTTAATTGACAAAGTATGCAGACGAATGCACAGAGATGCTAATTCTTCACTTCAACACAATGAAAAATATTATAAAAACAGGAGCACGTGGGAACTTTAGATATTCGTTGAAGAATCTGTCAAATGAATCTTTACAGACTTGTCTGTTCTGTTCAGGCTTCATCATTTCCTGCCTCTTTTCTCTGAACGCAACATTTTACTGAAACGATAACAGAGCCAACATTTGTTCACTCCCTCCTCCCTTGTTCCTAATCATAACACATCTGTTCAGAAAGTGTTAGCACTACACTGTGCATTACAGAGTCACGTTCTCACTTCTTGGTTTGAGTGTTCTGGTGATAATTGGTGTGTTTGAGGGGAATAAAAGGACAAAATGTCTATAATTGCTTAATTTGTGCATCTACACAGAAATGTCGTAAAAGGCCAAATCAAAGTTTTGGTAAAAGGAAAAAGAAGAAGTATCTTTGTGAGTCGGCTAAAGGTCAAATTTAGTTTTTTTTCCCGTATTTTTGCTTTGACCTACAATAAACTACAACTTTCTCTTGAGATCTTAACATTGAAAGTGAGGCTGAGTCCAACAATAGAAGTAAGTAGGTGTAGTGGGGCGGCTGCCAACTCTTGAATAAGTAGAAGATGATAATAATGTATTTTCAAATGGCAGTAAAATTTGGTTTGAACCTTGAACTCTGAGGGAAGGAGCTGCTAGAAAAACTCAGAACTCAGTGGAGCATCTCAAAAAGCTCCTGTTTAGCAGGTTTAATGTTTATCAGTGCTATTATTTGTACACATTTAATACATACAGGAATGTATTTTACCATTTTATTAGGAACATCTGCTCATTAACGCAATCATCTAATTGGCCAATTAACTGACAGCAGTCGTCTGTTATGTGTCATAACATCTAGTGACAGGTGAGGAGGTTCAGTTTGTATTCGCCTCAAATAGTAGAAACATGTCATCTCAGGATTTTGATTTGATCGTTGACACCTTGTTTTAATAGCTGAATCCAGTCTGTGGAGTTACTGGGGACAGAAATATCCCGATAATGAGTGAGGTCCGAAGAGAATGTATGAGCCGGGTCGGGTGTTGACGGAGACTAACTCACATAATCAGTCTGTGGAGAGCAGAGACTCAGAATCCGTGACACATTCAACCTGCAGGCGAACGGGCAACAGCCTGATCCCACGTCAGTTACAACTCCTGTCAGCCGGGAACAGGAGCAGGATGCTGCCGTGGGCGAACACTCACTGAGCCGGGCTGAGACAGGACAACACCGGTCTAATGAATCTGGGTGTCGGCTGCAGATGGTAGCGGTCAGAATCTGGCGCCGACAGCGTGAATCCGTGGAGCCAACCTGCCGTCTGTCAACGCTCCAGGCTGGTGTGGTGGTGTGGTGGTGTGGTGGCACACTTTGGGTCCCATTAAACCAATTAATGGATGTTTGAGTGCCACAGCCCATCGTGTCCATGTGCACCCGTTCATGGCAACGTCGTCTAATGGCCACTTTGGACATGATGATGCTGATCTCCTCGACCAACCAGAGAACATGTCTCCAGCTGTACAGCCATCAGGGCCAGAGAGGATCCCAATGAGACCAGCTGCTCTATTCCAGTCACAGTGGGCGCTGCCATCCTCTGTAACTGGTTCTGTTCCATTCTAAACAATACGTCCATCGAGGCCAATCCTACACATGACGTCCTGGTTCTTATAGTAGAGCAGGAGAAAAGGGAGAAAGGGGAGTGGACCCGTCCCTCCACCAGTTGAGTTGTTTTTTGTGTAACAAAACTGCTGCCGATAAACCAACCGACAAACAAACAGACGTAGGTGTAGACGGAGCATCCTTGGCGGTTGATAACAAGCCTCTTCTCTTGCAGCTGCCACTGACAAAGTGGACCTTGGCACATCCCTCAGGGAAACGGTGTTGTCAACACCAGATGTAGTCGTCCATGATTCACCCTCGGGTTCAATCACTGCTTCAGTAAAACACCCACGAAGCTGAACATTACAATAAAGAGATAGTTAATCAAAATTCCAACTGTTTTTATGGACACAAGCTGCCTGTGTGTGAGTGTCCAGACATTAACAATAACAGAGTTGGTCTTGAAGTTGTATAATTGAAGTGGAGATTTACTTTTTATTTTTCTTGGATGAATATCAAAATCCAGCGCCTCCTCCATGTTAAAGGACGGGACGTGGAGTAATCTAAAACTTTACAGCCCATCACTTTATATTTTCTCATAGGTGGTTTTATTTTAGGTTGATTTTTCCAGTAAGGTAGATTTTCAGTTTCCAGGATGTTTTTGGCTCATTTCCTGATTGTGTGTCCCTCTTCATAAACATTCACAGATGATCTTCATACACAGTCAGTGATCTGAGGCCTCACAGGTGTTGCCTGGTGATGACAGCCTCTCACTTCAGGAACTTCACTCGCTCTGAGCTCTTGAACTGATGTACTCCAGCTTGAGCTCTGTTCTTTTTGCTTCCTTCCCGTGTGTGTGTGTGTGTTTTCTCATCGTTTGCAAAAAGGCCTTTAAGTGAAAATGGAGGAGGCAATTTTCTGTGCTGTGTTATTCATTGGCTGCATCCAGCTACAGATATCCGTCTCCATACTCCTGTTTCTTCTTTTCATTGTCTTGTCTCTATGCTTCTTTTTAACAATCTGCAAATTAACGTTCAAATCATCTTTTCAAGCCGCTCCCCCTCGTCCTCCATCCATCCACCCATCCATCCCCCTTCCATCCTCCAGGTCTCCCCCTCTGTAGCCACTCTCCTCTCTCCAGCTTGACCTAGTAGCTATCGGCATAAAATCTTCCACAGTGTGCAAACTCTAGATCTGACACAAAGCTGGGAACCGGATAAGATTGTTGAATTTACAAGGTATTAAAGTTTTCTGCCTTCTCCCTCACTCGCTCGCCCCCTCCCTCTCTCCAGGACTTGTTAATCCCTGCTCTCCCTCGGGGGGGCTGATAAGAGAAGGGATGGGAGCGGGGATAAGAGAGGATAAGCCCATACACTACACCTTTACACTGCCATCGCTTACTACATGTTCAGAACGAGTTGATAAGGTCGGACAGTTTTCACTGAATCCTCAGAAGCGATGGAGGAGAGAGTGAAGGTCGGTTATTCTTTATTTAGCAAGTAAATAATGAATCAGACCAAAGGAAGTTCAAGCTTGATGATGATTAGTGCATCATTCCTTCTTTATCAGTCTGGATTATCTGTGTTTCAAGAAACAAGACGAAAACCTTGTGTCACTCAGTCACGGCTCTGTTCAGGTCAGGATGACAATATGTCTATGACGTTTTTATTCTTTTTTCAAAGGGTCAGTTTGCCACAACATTAAATATATCACCCCAGCTCTGATGCTCTCATGTTGTCCTCCTCCTCCTCATCCGCCTCCTCCTCCTCCTCCTCCTCCTCCTGCCTCCTCCTCCTCCTCCTCCTCCTCCTCCTCCTCCTCCTGCCTCCTGAAACTGGCTGTTTGTTTCCGTTCACTGTCAAACTGAATTTATTAAACTCCTGTTGTCTCACACTTCACACCGTCCCTTTGGTTGGAGGACCACTGACCGTCAGCGCTTCCTGTTTGACTTCCAGCAACTGTTCCTCTGTCCCCCATTCGTGATGCTGCTGCTGATCTACACACTCACACACTCACACACACACACACGCACACACTCACACACACACACGCACACACAGACACACAATAGATAGCAATAATAGCAACAGAATATAGTAAAAAACAAGTAGTTTCTGAGAGATTGTGTGTTTCTACTCAAACTCTGGGCAGCATCTCTTTACACTGATCTTATGAATAATGCAACGTAAACTACAGGTTCAAAGAAAACATCAGGAAGCAGACATCCGGGCGTATTTTCAAACTGTGGACGACTCAACGTTGAAAAGTTTCAGAAGAAGCTCGGCTGTGATCTGACAGAGATGTAACACGAGTTGAAGTCTGTCCACAAAGTGCAGGATGACTTACTCTCCTGTTAGCAGTCTGCTGGGGTCGGCTCTGCAGGCAGCCGTCAGCGAGGAGATCCTCAGACGATCCCCAGCAGCTGCTGTCGATTCACGGGGCGTCGCTGATCAGCGGCAGTCTGAACTCCTTCCTCGATTTGTTCTGTATCTTCAAAGCTGGACTCGTACAAATCCTCTCTGTAGAACGCAAAGCAACTCAAACTGTGCAAAGTAGTTTCATACTGGGAGGGGAGGGGGTGTGGTTTTCAAACATTCGTGTTCTCAACGGCCTGAGCTGTGAAGACGTGGCTGCAAGAGAAGGAAAAGTAAAAAGAACACAAGGCTCCACACACACACACTGATCATTCTACACGGCCATTTTGATTTAATTATCAAGAGCGGAAAGTTTTCTTTTCTTTTGTGTGTATAACGTAGAACCTAGGATATACTGAGGTGAAATCAGCTTAAAAACAGGATTATTCAAAGCCACAAATGCAACTGCACAACGTCCGTGTTTGTTGTCCTCCTCCCTCCTCCGTCCTTCCTCCTCCTCCCTCCTCCCTCCTCCGTCCTTCCTCCTCCTCCCTCCTCCCTCCTCCCTCCTCCCTCCTCCCTCCTGTCCCCTGATTTCCATCGTTGCCTTTTGCCAGGCTGGCCTGCAGACACCCGGTGCCCTACTTTAGCTCGAGTCGTATCCCTGCTCCAGAAACAGCTGGGGTGACGCCACGGGGCAGGTAGGTGGAGGAGGCACCACTCGGCCGTTGCCTGGCGGCGACGTGTGCAGACAAAGAGTCGGGCAGGAGATCTGCTCTGTGTCCTCCGTCCTGCTGGAAGGATTTGAGATGATTTACTGTGTAAAGAGCCTCTGGTGCTTCAGCACTGCTTTGTTAAGTCAGATCCCTGCACCTCCATTCAGCTCGGTTTGATTTGAGCTGAACACCTTCACCAGCGAGGTTATTTTTTATTTAAATTGCTGTTTGTCTAATTATTTGCAGGAATTTCGCAAAAACTACTGACACGATTCTCTGGAAAAATGGTGGACGGCTGTGTTGGTGTGTGTTGGAGAAGAAGCCTTTTACAGCTGGAGGGGATTTGATGAATTGGGATGGATTCTTTCTTTCTGTCTCTTACAATGTGGGAAAGTAGGCTCTTCAACAACTTTGAGTATGTCTTTAGATAAATGGATCAAATCTTTATAAAAAAAATGTATATATGCTCTGTTGTAGAATCTGCGTTTGTTCAGTTGAGTCAGTTTAATGATGCAAAAGGAATCTGGAATGAAATTAAAGTAAAGATCAGAAACATAAAGGCCGGACAAAGTGTCGGTGGCTTGATTCCTACAAACACGACTCGTCAGATCTGTATCATCCACTCAGGGAGTGAGACGTGGAGGACAGACGTTTAGTTCTGAACAGGCCAGAGGGAGAAGGTCTCCTCCTTTTCCTTCCAGGTCCGGCGGGACGGACCACTAAGTGGAGGAGAAGAAGAAATATCAGAGATGAACCGGAAAAAAAAGGAACTATAAAGGAAAAACATGTAGAAAGACGGCGGCGTAAAAAAGACCCAAGGGGGAGAAGGAAAGGAGGCATCAGACAGTAAAGTGTGTTTGAATGGAGGGATAAAAGAAAAGGGGGATGGATGGAGGAAGAAGGGGATGAATCCTGTGAGAGGGGCTGAACAGAAGTGATGGAGAATAAAGGAATACTGACAATGATGGGATGATGAGGAAAGTAGAGGAAGAATAGGATTAATGGCAGAAAGAAAAGAGACGGAGGGAGGAGAAGAGGAAAGAAAAAGAAAAAAGGTCAGTGAGCGCCGGAGAAGTGGATTAAAATGTCAGGGAGGAGAAAGAAGAAAAGAGAGGACACCTCACCTCGGCAACCCAGAATCCAAAATCACCTTCAGTCCATTTTTATAAAGGCTGAGGGGGAGAGGAGGGGGAGGAGGGAGGAGAAAGAGAGAAGGTTGGGGAGTGAGGGAGGAGGGAGGAGACAGAAATACTGTGTGTGTGTGTGTGTTTGTGTACTTGTTTTTCAGCTTTTTTCCCCCTTTTCCAGCATAAACACTGATAAATAATTCATTTCGGACGTTGGGGTAAGATGTGAATCGTGGTTGGATGAAGGTGAAGGTGAAGGTTATGGTTAGTTATGAGTCGGT
The DNA here is from genome assembly GCA_038501795.1 of Pseudopleuronectes americanus. Classification (NCBI taxonomy): domain Eukaryota; kingdom Metazoa; phylum Chordata; class Actinopteri; order Pleuronectiformes; family Pleuronectidae; genus Pseudopleuronectes; species Pseudopleuronectes americanus. The sequence goes on from CM076721.1 coordinate 831,404, forward strand.
CATATATAGGTAAAGGTTTTGGTTTGAGTATCCACCATGAATGGAAATCTATGCCGAGTCCTTACAAGTGTAGCTGCGCAGACCTGTGTGTTTGTGTGTTTGTGTGTTTGTGTGTTTGTGTGTTTTCATTTTCCGCCTGGTATAAATCATCCTGGCACCATTACAGCAGATTCTCAGGGAGCAGGCCACCAACCCAATCAGTCCCACACAGCATCCCTGAAGGCCCATCGGCCACACACACACACACACACACACACACACACACACACACACACACACACACACACATACAAACACCCACACACACACACACACACACACACACAAACAAACAAACACACACACACACACAGCAGTGTTGTTTAGAGTACTTCAGAGTGCTACAAGCTACCAGTTACCTGACACCAGATATAAAGCTGTTATTAAATCATATTAGAAAACGTCTCAGTTGAGGGAAACAACCTGTTTTACGTTGAACATCTTTTCCTCAGGAGCCGACTCAGAGATGTGCAGAGGTCGAGGATCTCAGAGTTCAGAAACCACGATTTCCAAACAGCAGAAAGCTTTTTAAATGTTTGTGTCTTCTGGTTTGAAACAGTGTGTGGTGTGAGGTTATGTCCATTTCTCTGCAGGTTATCAGTTCACTGGTGCTCGTGTCAGATTCAGAGCTCTGACACACTGTTTCGTAGGTTTTGAGTGCTGACAGTGTTTCCACATTAGATTAACTGCCCATGTCCCATCTCTCTGTTACACTTCTTTCCAACGGGTCATTAATCAAGAGTTCATCATTCACTTAAAACAACAGCCAATTATGAAAAGTATATTCTTAGCCCGTGCAGATTAACTGAGAGTTCAGCTTATTCCTCAGCAAGTACAGTAATAGCTTGATCCACAGTCGTCCCCGCCCCCTTTTTCCTCATTATCTCCACCAACATTTGAAACAAAAACCCACAACAGATTAAAAGTTATCAATAAATGATGCAAAATTTCTGCAAGGCCCCCTGGTGGAATGATTACATTATAGGCCTTCTCCTGTCATTAAATTCTGCGTTTTCAGATTTGGATTTCTCCACTTGATTTGTTCATTTTCCCGTGTTGGAACTTGTCGATAGTCATCTGACAGGATTAGAAAGCAGCGTTTCCTCTCGTGCAAGACGATTCCCTGAAAACTCCAGAGCACAGTCACGTCAAATGAATGAACTCTACTGAAACTGCTGCTTTCTGCTGAAGCTGTTTTGAGAAGTCGTTTTGACCAACAGTCTGTTCGGTGGGAATCAAACGCTTCCTGCTTCTGCCACCTCTTTGTTCACGCTTCCTATGCTTTAAGTAATCAATGATAAAAAACAAGCAAAGGTTTTGGCTTCAGGTCGAGAGTCGATCCGTGTTTATCTCTGGGTGGTGAAGAAAATAACAGAGATTAGAGTCGGAGCTGAAATGAGTTTCTCTCTGCTCAGTCCTCAGGGACAAAGAACCAACAGCAGGTTGTGTAGAATGATTGTTTCATGTCATCAGCAACGTGCAGTGAACACAGATGTTTGCACCTGTGGTGAAAATCCGGTGGTGACTTTGACCCCATCGCTCTGAACAGAAGCGTCACTTTCCAAATCTGGAATTTACAGTAACAGCCGACGACAGACAGGGAGTCAGCTGAGGACACGTCCCACAGGAGAGAAGAGTGAAATTCAACGTCTGGCTCATGAGAAATAGTTTGAACACTGAGCTCAAATCAAAACCGTCTGAATGAGTGACAGGAGGGTGGAGGAGATCTCATTTCAGGATATTGCTTTTCCTCCGTGAGGCCTCTGCCTTCAAATCTCTCACCTGCACTGAACCACACACAGGAAGTCTCTGATGAGCTCGTCAGCTGATCTGCGTCTCACGTCACAGTCGGGGAGTTTTGGGCTCTAAGGCCTCAACTCACAGATCAAATCTCCGTGAGGACGCAGACGACAGAGCTGCTTATTAAAGTCTCATTTTTCACTTCTTCTGAAATGCATTCACGATTTCACAACTGTGGCAAATAATGCAGATGAGCCAAAGTGCCAGATCCTCACTTGGACTGACAACAAGCCGGGAGCAGAAACTGCTGAACACGGACATCGCTCTGGATTTGATAGAAGCACTTTTGAAAACAAAGTCTAATCCTTTTATGTTTAATTTTATTACCCAACCTGATTACCCAATTTCCTAATAGTCAGCAGGGAGCGGGCGGATAATCAGATTTGAGAGAAAAGGCTTGGACCTCGGTTTAATGAGGCTAAAATAAATGATTTTGCTGTTTGAACGCAGCCCAGTCGTTGCTGTATGCTCTGCACGAGTGTCTGCTAATGAGGGCCTCGCTCATTAATGAGCTCCCAGACAAACCGATGGGAGAGAGAAGCTGCTGAATCCAGAGCAGCGGCTCCGCTCTGATCAAACGTGATTCACAGGGAGGCTCGTTCAGGAGGGAGATGTGAACTTTCCACCAACCGGATGGTTCTACATTTAGTTTGAAGCACACGTGCTGGTTTCCTGGAGAGTGTGTGATGCCGGGGGTTTGAACCTGGTGCAGCTCAAAAGTGAACCATGGGCCTGACCACTGCTTCATTCTATAACAATTTAACCTTTTTCTTTTTTCTACTTGCTTAACTTTGTTTTTTAAAGGATGCAAGTTTGTCTGAAAAGTAATGTTCACTTTGCCAGAGAGATTTTACACGTGGGAATTATGACTTCCCTTCTTACTGCACTTCCATGAAACCCCAAATTATTTTCCAAATTCCAAATAACTAACCATTGATATAAATGTTGTCTCTTGCTTATTTATTTGACTAAAGAAACCACTTACATTCAGTAGTTTTTCTATGATTAATATCAGAATGTTTTGAAAATACCATTAATCCCCTATTTGTCATCAGGAATACACAAAAACTACTAAACATATTTTATTAGAAGTAGTTGACGGGATGGGGGAGGAGCCAACCACCCTTTCCTGTCTGGTCACAGGGGGCGGATCCAGGAGGTGTGTCATTGCTTTCTTTAACATTTTCAGATTTTCCACAATTTCCCAAATTTTGATTTGTTTCAAGGATCGCGATGGAAATAAGTCATGTAAACTTTAGTGGTACTAATAAGTGTGTGAAAAGTCAGTGTGTGTGTGTGTGTGTGTGTGTGTGTGTCTGTGTGTGTTTCCAGTTTGAGTTGTTGTGTAATCAGAAATTGATGACGTCAATAGATGTTTCTGCTCCTGCAAGTGTTTACATGGCTGCACAACTTGTGTTCACAACTACATCTGTAGATCCCTCAGTGATTTGCTGAGTGTGTGTGTGTGTATATATAAGGTATACACTGTATATACAGTATATATATATATATTTGTACTGTAAATAACTAAAATAATCTGGGTGTTATAAAAGCTAATTGAATGCAGCTGGAGTTTCACAGAATGTGAGAGAAAACTTTAGTGCAAATAGTGTCTGTTCTTTGACGTGTGTATGTGTGTGTGTGTCTGTGTGTGCTTGTGTGTGTGTATGTGTGTATGTGTGTGTGCGCGTGTGTGCAGGCAGGCGGGTCCTTGAGGTGTGGACGGATGAATGGATGCGTGGGTGACTGATGAATTGTAAATATGGGAAGTGACAGAGATGCATGGAGATTTAATAGGCTACTGAGATGGATGGATAAACAGATGTTCAGCTCAGGGATGAAGTATGGCTTCTCGAGTGGGGGGGCAGATAGATGGATGTGTGATGATGCTGGGACAGAAACATATGGTGTTGTTGAGCGCACACGTACAGTAGGAGTGGTGTTGTCCTGTGCGTGGGTGTTTCCTCCCACTGGAAACACAACAATAACTCCAAGAACTAATGATTTAATGGCGTCAGTTTTCAGATGAAGTTAAGAACACATGAGAAACACATGGAGGAAGACTTGTTGGTGTGGAGAGGAGTGAAAAGGACGGACAGAGGTCAGGAGGAAGGCAACGAGAGCAACCAGGACTGGGATGACTCGCTGAAATATACAAATTCTGAAATTCATAAAAACAGTCAGAAATCTGTTGAGAGCACAAGATTATCTAACTTAATAACAATCAACCGTACAAACGTTTCAGGCAAAGCCAATTTATTTTCACATTTTTAAACACTTATTATAAAAGCTATAATAGAAGCAGAAATGTACTGATCAGAAGCATATAAACATTAAAATGGTATAAAAACAGATTAAAGGCAAAATTATATTGAAACTAGTTGATGTCTAATAAAATTAAAGGATAATGTGATGAAGTGAAAGCACCAGTTTTTTAATCTTTTTAAATTAACCTCTTCTTCTAATGATTACCACCAAAAATACACAAAAAAATTAATTTAATCAAATTATCATTATTATCTACAATAAAATCTTCCTGTGGTACATTTCAAATTGGTCCTTTTCAACCGATTTGCAGGTTTCACCTATTTTCACCCAAACAAAGTTGTTGCAGTTGTACAACACCTGACACACACAAACTTTGCTCGTCCAAAAGTTACTGACGTCTGTGGCAAAATGCTTTCTGAAACCTTCAAGTGTGATTTGTAGACTTTAAAAGTAAATTCATGAAAAAAAAATTGCGTCAAACCTGTGCAGATGTTTGCTGGTGAACCACAAAGACCTAATGTGGACATGGAGAAGACGAGTGAGGAGACAGAGGAGCAGGGGAGCAGGGGACCACCTCTGCCTCATTCATGCAAAAACTAAATGTGACGTTGATGCTTCACGGGGAGAAAAAGTAATCTGCAGAAGGTCAGGTGACTAAAAACACAGCAGGCACCTCTTTCTCCTACATTGTTTTTCTCAGAATTCAATTTGGGAAACTATGATGCATCTGTGGCTTCTCAGTGGGAACGGGGGGCGGGGATTCTATTCCCCTTACAGCCTCCCACGGCTCATTCCCTTCTCCTAACTAAGTGTGTATCTCCACCGAGGCCCAACAGTCCTCTTTAAATTCAATCAAGCAGCAAACACTCGTATATATCAGTCCTCTGAATATGACTGTGTTTTTATTTATTTTTTCACATCGAGGTCCATGAATTATTCTCCGATTAAAATCTGTGAAATGAAAAAACACCATCCTGCAATGATAAAGTGATAAAAGATGTATGGAGCCGGCCCCGTTAGGTGCGGATCCACACGCCCGAAATATAATGGGTTCCTTCTTGGTCCAAATCCACCAGGTTTCCCTGAAAATGGAAATTTAAATCCTGCAGACAAATAAAATAAATAAACCAACAAACAAAAGGAAAAAACAAACCAACGTCCTTGTCAGAGTAATAAACACAAACCCTAATGAAGTGTTCTTTCCCCATATCGCTCTCTTTGTAGTGTCACTGGGTGCTGAGCATATACTGTAATATACCTATATGCAATGCCAAGCACTTAAGTTCAGCTGTTACATCCCATTACTCCACTGGGACATGGGTTTAAATCTGACTAACCTCCACTGTCTTCTTCAAACTGTATTTTCTTTATATCTTTATGGTTCCAGGGAGTGTGGCTGCACATTTATTTCAGAGCCCATCATCTTTCTTTTTTATACCTTTTCATTTCTGAGATGCAAACGAACAAGGAAGTTTCTCACTCACCCCCCAGTTTGATGACGGCATCCTAGGACCAGAGGACAGGGGACGGAGAGAGATTCAAACCCGTAACAGTTCCCAGGACAGACCGAGGATTTGTTCTCTGTGCGGTTTCACAAATATCCCATTGACACATCCCCCAAAACAAATCAATGAGCACACAAAGAAGCTCACGCCCGCAAACACTCAGAAAACAAATTCCTCCTTCCAGTTGGTAATTGGCGAGCAGGATGGTGATGAGCACTCGTACTGGAGGGGGTTTCGTCCTAATTAGCATGATAGCCAAATCAAAACGACACTTTGCTCGTTAATTAGTGTGCAACCGCCTCTGAAAACAGAGCAGCCAAACAAACAAACACACACACACACACACAAAGAAGGCGACAGAAGAGGAAAGGAAGGAGACAGTGAGTCCCCGTCTCAAGGAGAACTGAGATGGTTTCATCCTCCATGTGCTGGATACTGTTGGTTTTTACGGCGCTCGAGATAAAGCTGGTTGACTGACGCTTGTAGCCTTGACTGGTTTAGAAATGAGTCACTGCTGGGAGGACGGCCTTCTGGTAACACTGGTGTATTTAGGCAGCAGAAAGTGGTATTCCCTTTTTCCTCAATAGGTAGACATAGTAAAAACATCAGGCTCACAGGCCTCTCTCCTATTGGACTACTGCAAATCATGACATCACCACAACAACGTTACACATCATCTCCAGTAACTAGTAGTTAGTAGCGAGAGCAAAGAAAATACAAATCTTCCCGAGGAAAGTCTGAAGCAAAGAGGATGTAAACTTGAAATGTGGTTTTCAAAATAAAAAGCCTGCTATACTTCCAACAATATTTCTTAACACTTTACCCCTTAGGAAGATAAAGTATTATTATATTAATATATTACCTATTCACACAACTGTAAAAGAGCAGATTTCAACATTAGTTAAAAAAATATATAAACACAACAGTGTAGGTGGGGATCTGCATATTTCAAAATAAAAGTCTGCTTTGACCCGTGTTGGAAGTTTATACAACCTTCTTTATAATATAGAGCAACAACATCCCACTACTACATGAACTAACTCTTTCTATTCACATTTTTAACCTATTTTCCTTGTGTTAGAGTTGCTATGATTAAAAAATCAGTCATGGAAGATCAGTCCACTGTAAAAGATGTAACGTTGTGTTGCTTGGTGGTGAGTGTCCCCTCTGGTAAACAAGTCGCCCCCTCTGCACAGCAAAACAAAATAAAAATGTCCCCTCTAATTGAACATTATGTAGCAGGCGCATGAATAAATGGGTTTGGACGTTTATTGACTGCTGGATTATTAAAAAGGTGAGCTGCAGATGATAAATCACACCGGGTCAGAGAGGCGGAGGGAGCGAGGGAGCGAGGGAGCGAGGGAAAGATGAATCTGTTCTTTATTGGCCGCGCTTTGTCTTCCTCCCACCTTGTCACCCGGTGGCGTGGGGGAACCACAGACCTGCTCCTTTACTTTACCAAAACCAATTGACACTGAACCTCAGCCCGTCCCTGTCAACACGCCTCGATCATCCTGGACAGTAATGAGACGGGGGAGTCCCGTCACGCAGCGAGCCCACAGACCGACACCTTGGCTGGGGATGCTATTCCCACCGGTCCCTCGCTTTAATTTTTGTTGCTGTTGTCTTCATCACAACCGAACCCGTCTCCTCTCCCTCCTTCCTGTCCCTGGTGTGTGTCGTGTTTGTCTTAATCAGGTTCACCGTTAAACTTGAGCTGCAGACGGAGGGAAATAGCTCCCAAGACAGTTTCTGTAGTTTCCAAGAACGAGTGAAATTCTCTTGTCAGCCTCTTTAATGAACTTTGTCTCTCAGATTATTTCTTTTCTCAACTTACTTTCATCTCCATCAACCTCCTAGAGCTTCACTTTCATTTCCCTGCTTTCTTTATCATCTCTCCCTGAGAATAAACTATTTTTGTGCTTCTTTTTCACAATCACTTGTTAGGCCTCTCACTTTTCTCTCTTAGTGGTTCTCCCTCCCCTCCCTCCTTCCCTCCCTCCCTCCATCTCCTTCACTCTATTAGATTGGTGAGATAGAGATGGCCCCGGTAAGTCAAGCGTTGAGAAGTTAATCTGGATCTGCTGAAGGCAGCGTACACTCTGCAGGGTGTCGAGAGACGGGTCGCTCACTTTTAGATTAAGCCATTCGTGGCCGGTGTCAGATGTGTCGCTGTCGGGTGGAGAAAAGGTGGCTTTAACCCGAGAGGAGCAGAATTTAAGTGCTCTAAAAGTAATAACTCGTACAAATCAGAAAACCACACGCTGAGATCCATTCTCTATGGCTCTATATTCAATGGATCTGAAAGCCAGGAATGAGAATAGCGACCCTAACAACGCCTCCATCATGGAGTCTGCAAGGAGAGAAGACAGGAAATAATGAGACCTGCCCTTCAACTGAGGCCCCTGGAGCTACAACAGCATTAATCTCTTCTGATTAAGATTAATTAAGATGAATGTCCATCTGTTGAATACACTTTGGAGACACCTGTAGAGATCCCTCAGATAAGGGGACCAAGTCTTTACAGGACAAGTGGACATATGGGTTCTCCTGGCACCGTTATAGTTTGTTGTTTTTACATAAATGCTTTAAAGCCTAGAGACCAAGTGACTGTTTCATTAAAGTTAGGCATCATCTGTGTATAACATTATCCATATGCTCTTAAAAACCCACAGAAGAATACTGAAAACAGAGTTGGCCCCAGACAAGCTCCTTGTAGAACTCCATGGACGATGTAGGGGGTCAGAGAACCTCCCAATGATACGTGTGGGATTGATTTGTGTGTTTACTACATTGTTCAACACGGCTGTGAGCAGAGATTGATGATTTCTTTGTGTTGTTCAGCCAAGCAGGGACGTTTTAGTTAAGTTAAGGGTGTGTGTGTGTGTGTGTGGTTGATTACGTTAGTCTGCGGCAAAACCTTTGTAGTGTTACAGGTCTTGTTGAAGAACAGTACGTCTAAATGTGTGTGTGTGTTGTGTGTGGGGTAGTAGAGGAGGTTAACTACTTCCCTGTGTTTAATGTGTCTGCACAGTCTGCTTCACCAGAGCTCCACACCCCCGACCTGTATGACCATCACGTGGTGTTTAGTACAATATGTCACTGAACGTTGTAGAATCAGCTCGTCCATCATGTCTGCACTGGAGCTGCGACTCTGTTCACACTCTAAGTTACTGATCTCTACAGTGGAACACGACCACGAGGGAAATTACAAGACACAGCACGACGCAGGTTTTAATCTGAAGTTAAAGAGAGAAGCAATCGATCGTTTCCCAAACTGCTCCCGAACGACTGAGACGTTCAGTGGAGGCGTGTTTTTGTTTCACACAGTCGGACGGGGCTTCAATAAACCAACTGCAAAAGAGAAACAGAGCAAATGACTCGAGAAGCTGCTGGGACGACGAGCGGCTCCATTCAATACCGGATTAAATAAGTTAAAAAAAGATATATAGACGATACTGCAGGAGCCAGGGACAGGAAGTGGGTGCAGCCTGCTTCAGCTCACTGTCTGTCTCCGTCCACGTCCACCGCTGTGGCTCGGTTGTGATTTCAATGCCTGCTAATGAGCATCACTGGGGCCGCGCTCTCTGTTTATCGCCCTGAGAATATTCAATATGCGGACATGAATATTCAACGCCAGCCTCCCTCCTCGGGAGAGCGCCTGGATTATTGATAGGCTGCTCGTCTGGCTTTCTCTTTCTACTGTGACAGCTTCGTATCGGTGCTACCTGAATCCTCCGATAGAGAGAGAGGAAAAAAACACAACAACGTGGGTCGGTTAGTTTGTGATGAGGTGCGTTGAGGGAGCGTGAAGCCAGAGTGGAGATCGTCCTGTCGCTCAGAAAGATCCCACCTCCATCTCTCATTTCAGGATTATGTTTTTCGATACGTCAAATTCAGCTGCTTTACATTTCACCCCTGATTTCACTTGTGTTGCTGCAATATTTAGCTCACAAGCTTAATTATGAATCAGCCGAGTCAAACGCCCCTTTACACACTCTGATGATCTTTCAGGAATTTAAGTATGAGCCTCATCACTGCTGTGTGAATGCATCCCCCCCCAGTCCACCAGCTGCTCCAGGCTCTGTCTTTTATTTAAGACGTTTACTACTTTCAGCAGCAGGTTCACTTCGGAAGATTTCCTGCTCAGTAGATTGGATTTTAAACTTGTGACTGTTCCGTCTGTGATTCACTTTCAGAGCTCCAGGGCATGTGAGTGAGTGTGTGTGTTAGTGTGTGTGTGTGTGTGTGTGTGTTTGTTTGTCAGCGGGTGTGACTGCTCGCTTCCCTGCATGTGTGTAACTGAGCGTACAGTATGCCTCACCATATGTGTTTATAGATTCCCATATGTTTTTGTGTTGATTTGAGCACACAAACGAGATCATGTGCCACTCGGCTAATGTCTGATTCTGTAGCTCACACACACACACAGTGAATCACCGCCTCGGTAATGACGCTGCTTGGTGTGTGAGAGCTTGGTTCTCGAACAAAGCTCCACCACGGAGAGAGAAATCAGATCCCACATTCACTCGACGGGTCCTTGTCTCCGCTGCACAGCCCCAGATTGCTATTTGTCCATAACACTGGAAAACACACACTACTCCCTGGTAAGTGTGTATTGTGGAAGCTGCACATCTTTGACACACACACAGACACGCACATCTTGTAGCGATGGTGTTTGACTACATATAAGAGAATGTATGCTTTTCACATCATACACTGAAGGGGTTAGATATAAATATGGATGATGCATCGATGCTCCATCGGGGGGGGGTTTACACCCTTAGATCATCTCTATTTCAAAGTGAACATTTTATTACCTGGTTTTTTATTAACTCTGCCAAGGAGGTTATGTTTTTCACCTGCATATGTTTGATGGTTAACAGAGTTTGGCAAAGACTAAGGAACTGGGGGGGGGATGCACGACACAAGAAAGAAGCCCCTTTATTTTGAAGTGGCTTCGTGATTAATAACAATAAATATATAATAGACAGATATATACTTATGGGCACAGATATGTTGATATGTTGAAAATGCCTAATATCTACATCTGCCTATAAACAGAGAATAAACCGTCCCTCCATGTTTTCACTGTAAAATAAGAAACAGGATTTCTAAAACATCTGCTCCTATAGTCTTTATTTAGTGGGAGAAGTGTGCTTGAATCACAGGCTTCTGTATTTATCAGTAAGATAAAGTCATTGCTTTTTTTTTCATTTGTTGAGAAAAGCAATAAGGAACACCACAATAATGTTAACTTCATCATTAAAGTGCCACATTCCAGGAAGAGCACATTTAAGATTGAAATATGCGAAACAATCAAAGTTCGTTTTCTCTCTCTCTCTCCCTCTCTCTCTCTCTCTCTCTCTCTCTCTCTCTCTCTCTCTCCCCCTCGTCTCTCTCTCTCTCTCTCTATCTCTCTCTCTCTCTCTCTCTCTCTCTCTCTCTCTCTCTCTCTCTCTCTCTCTCTCTCTCTCTCTCTCTCTCTCTCTCTCTCTCTCTCTCTCTCTCAGTGCTCTGACATTTGAGTGACTGGATTTATACTGAATAAAACACCTGCAGGCAATCCAGCCCTTCAGCTAGAATACACACACAACACACACACACACACACACTGAGACTTTCAATTAATACAACACTCAATAAATCATGCACATAGTTGTTAAATGCATAATATAAAAGACACCTTGGAACGATGCAGTTTATGAGGATGGTTATCATTTGTTTAATATTTGTAGTTGTGGTTCTGGTGTAAGATTTTTACTACTTGGATTATTGGTCATGAGATTTAGTAACTGCTCATCTCTGAATAATCAACATCACACAGGCAGTGATTGTGTTGATAAAGAATTCCTCAGATGCCACAATCCTGACACAACAAACTGTACAAACAGAGCAGGAAACAAATACATTCAAATCAAACTTTATACAAAACAAAGGGTTAACGACAATAAACCAACATGATTTGTATTCACCTCCTTTCCCTCTTGTATTTACTGCTGAGGCACTTTCAGTTACAGAGGATTTCTTTGGTCGTCTTTTTTACTTTGCCATAATTTACATAAATCTTTCTATGCCCAAATCAGGGACGTGTGAACCACAACACGTCGACTTTGAGTTATGAGAGAGACAGAATAATTATTCACGATGCATCAGAGGATTCATTCAGCAAAGTGGAAAGAATGACAGAAATACAAAAAAGACACATAATGGTTGCATGTGTTGAATCAGTGCAGACGCGATAAAAGGTTAAAGAAAGGTAAAATCCTGAGGGAGTCATCTCCAGGGCCACTTCACAGCTTCTCAGCTCCTCTTGTTTCCTGTCAGCAGCCACTCTCTCCCCTCCTCCGTCTTCCCCCTCTTCCGTCTCTCCACTGGCCTTTACGTGTCCTTTCCCCGAGACAGCGACTCATCGTTACGTCTGACACTTCTCCTGCTACGTGTGTTTGTGGGTGAAAGAGCCAGATGGAGACGACAAACATCCACATTCCATATGTCCGTACTCATGACATCCTCTGTCCTCCCTATCAGCTCTTTGCAATATGCACTAAACAACCCTCATCTATGACCGGCCGTGTCTCTCGGTCCCGTCGCTGTAGAATGAGGACGGTAATGAGAGGATGTCTGCGTCAGTCCGACAGCAGCTGTGTCGCCCATGACCTTCTCAACAGGGACCAATAAGAGAAGAGAGTATTGCGAGTGTTCCAGGTGTGATGCAGATTTGCTTTGGGGGGGGAGGGGGGAATTCATTGTGGCCGAGGGATTTCAACCTTAAATCGAAATATCTCAAGTCTATGTCGAGGCCTCTTCTGTCCATCCTTACTGTTGCTAATTCCCAAAACAATACTTGCACATTTCTGAAAACAAAAACACTGCTGTGGGCCAATTATCTCTGAATATCTGAATAGAGTTGTTGTTGATATTTTGCAGCTTCAGCCTTAATTCTCCAGCAGCTCTGAACCCTCACGTGACGGACGACCTTCGGTGTCTGAGAGATTCATATCAGGAGGTCAGAGAGAAACCGAGGAGCAGGAAGACGTAGGAGAAGCAAAGTGGTGTAATCACATCAGAGATCCGGTGTGAGGCAATCAGTCCTGTCTCGAGCTCTCGTTACATTTCAACCTCCTGTAACCATGTGCGAGAGTATTCATCTAACTAATGTCAGTGGAGCACAGAGTCCCACTTGTCCCCTTACATTCAATCAAGCTGCTAATTGCACTGATCAGTCCCCTGCATATGATTGAGATCAAGAGCCATGAATTATAACCTGGGAAATCAGAGATATGAAAATGTCAAGAGCGCATCACGTCTCACAATATGGAAGAAAGTGACAAAAGACCTGAAGTTTATTGGGCTCTTTTCTGATTTGTCTAGTTTTTGCCTAAATAGAAGACATTTAAAAAAGCAATGAGATGGCTCCAGTCTGCTCTGCCTCCTGTGACTGGAGAAGCAGATGTTCATTCAGGCCCAGATGTTCAGCTTTCCTGTTTAGAAGCAGAACAACAGTGAACCAGAACAAAAGCCAGCTGCACAGTGACGTGTGAGGTGCAAGTTCTGAAGATAATCCATCCAGGATCCCGTCTTAAAGGTGGGAGTCCGCCCTCTGCCTCTGGACAAGAAGGGGTTTGGGAGTCATATGGATTCCTGGATCGTTATCCATAAAATATCTTAACACGTAAAAACTAGAAAGACGACCTATCTCACTACATCACTGAACAACTGCTGCATGTTTATCTGAATCTGCTCCCAGATGTAAGAGCTTCCTCCTTGGGTCATAGCCTTCACTCTGATTGAATATCGTTTTACTTACCCTGCTCACAGACAAACTAATACTGAAATGTAGTTGACTTTATATACTCCAATATGTGCAATGGCCCTGGAATCCAAACTCTGCTCCCTGGTTTCAAAATGCTGAATCAGAAAGTGTGTGTTTTCTAAATAATAGTCTCTCACTGAATTTCCACTACAAGATAAAGCCACGCGTCTCTTGTACATCCTCAACTACACCTGCTTGCTTTTTGAAAATCCAATTTTTGCCCCAGAACCCAGGCGACCAAGCTGCTGACAGGACGTCTCTGTGAAAGCTACACCAGCAATTTGCTCTCAGCCAGTCCTGTATCGAAAAAAGCATTTATATGTGGCGCATGCCCGGGACCTTCATATCTCTCTCATCCACTTTGAGACTCTACTCAGCAGAGCGGGGACTTCTGCTCCACCCTTTGCTGCACCATCCTCCAGTTTTACTTCCATGTGAGGCTTTTTCATTGTCACCCTGACTCTCAATTAAAGAACTGGAGGATGAGATAAGGTGAGACAAGGAAAAAGGAACCTGCAGTATTGACCTGAGAATATAATGTGTCCAGGAAACCAGGTGTCGACAGGCTGGAGGTGGGTTTTTAAGAGATTCCACATGCAGCACACAAAAAGAATGCAAAACACAGACTCGTAGCTGTTGTTTGCCGATACAGCAGATTCACGTATCGATGGGGGGAGAGATGAAGGAGAAGGGAATCTCGGTGCAAAGATAAAGAGAGGGAAGTCAAATGCTGAGAAACAAGAGGAGGAGCAGAACTGAGGAGTTGTCAGGGATCTTGTGGAGGCGAAAGTGAGCGAAGCTGTGAAGAGATGAAAGAGGAGAAGGAGCTGTGAATCCCAGGGTTAAGGTGTGAGGAGAGAGGGAGGCGCCAGGAGAGGGGGGGGGTTTCTTTTGGGTAAAGCTTCGAGAGAATCGAAGAAAAAGAAGCGAGGAGGAGAAAAGAGTCGTGAATTTTGAGAGCAAGATGAAGACGGGGGGGGGTTCTTATGGGTCCAGACCAAGATGAAGAGAGAGAACGATAAAAAGAACGAGGAGCAGGACATTACGCAGTAAATAGAGGAATAAAGAATTTAGGAAAACTCAGGCTTCAAATATCAAAATACTTCACCTCTTCTGCTGAGTTCAGGTTAAACACTGGAACCAAACAATTGTGTTACTACTAATGGTTGCACTCGGATTATTGGGTCAGGGCATTTCCTAGAATAAAGTCGAGCTAATATAGAGAATAAATGTAGAAGTCAAAATGTGGACAATACAGTAAACTCCTCTGTTGAGAAGAGACCTCCAGTTTCTGCCCAGTTTTCTGCAGAATCTCTTGATTGAATAGTTATAACTCATCTTATTAAATGTGACGTTTAAAGTATTTAAAAGTCTAGAGCCACCACCAGAGGGCTGAAGCCTCTGAGACATGTTGGATTATTGTTTCATCTCTGTTACTTGTAACCTTTGAATTATTTCCCAGTATCCTGGTCACTAGGGGTGTTTGACCAGGCACAGACAGATTTGTGTGTTCATATTCATGCCTAGATTAAACATGGGGGTAATATAATATGGATCAAATCCTAGTCGTTAAAAAGTTTGACTTTATTTGCTGCATCGTGCAGTTTCCTGGTTCCTTGTATATATTCAGCTGCCGATGTAGATTTGATCGTGTTCATTATAATGTGCAATCCTGTCTTTATTGTTTTGGCTTTGTGAATCTGTGCTTTGTGAATCTGTGTGTTTGTGTGAAACCTGCAGATGTTGCTCGTCTCTGCCACTCGTCTCCGCCGCCGTCGCTTCCCCAATTAAATCCACTTCAGTTCAAAGCTGTCGACTCTGGCACCAGATTAGAACATGCATAATGCTGAAAAGGTTTGGAACCAGTAAACCAGCCGAGCATGAGCAGTCTGTGTCTCTCAGCTGCCAACACGCATCGCCTCCAGTCAAATGTCACATCGCCACATTGGGACCTTGACTTAAGCAGCGCTGTGGTGCTTAGCTCAATTCTCCATGCACATCACATCCCAACATGGAGGCACATCTCCGACAAGCTGCAGGTTAAGAGTCTGTAAATCAGAGCTTGTCCTCGTTCACAGAATTTACTGCAGCGCCCGGACCCCTCTGTTAATTTCCTGTGTACACTAAAAGAAAAACAGAGAGTAAATTGTAATTTGAAAGAGCCGGTATACGGGTGTGATTGCTCGGTGAATCAGATCAACGCTGCTGCAGCGTCTGTCACACGACTTGGAAACAAAATAATTAAGACGAGTCTCTGGATGTAAGTGAACAAGGTGAGAAGAGATCATCGGAGCAGAGGGAGGAAGTCGACGCTGACAAAAAAACATTTGATTTATATTTTAATTTAATGGATTCAAAGCAGCACAGCCGACGCTCCTCCTGTTGGAAATCAGTGAAATAAAAAATGTTATACAGACTGAATGGGATTAAACCAGGGGCTGATCAATGGCATTTAGCAAAGTATCACATGTGATGAGAGATTCCATCATGTTGCTCTTATTTAACTAGATTTCACACCTTCCTTGTTTGGTCCAGATCTACTGACCACAGACCGAAGATTTGTCCGACCAGAACAGGTTGTGGTCCATATCCAGATCAGAACCTGAGACAGAGGGAAAACACTCCCTGGGGGGATTCAGACTTTCTGACCAACTAGATAGATAGATAGATAGATAGATAGATAGATAGATAGATAGATAGCTAGATAGATAGATAGATAGATAGATAGATAGATAGATAGATAGATAGATAGATAGATAGATAGATAGATAGATAGATAGATAGATAGATAGAAAGATAGATAGATAGATAGATAGATAGATAGATAGATAGATAGATAGATAGATAGATAGATAGATAGATAGATAGATAGATAGATAGATAGATAGATAGATAGATAGATAGATAGATAGATAGATAGATAGATAGATAGATAGATAGATAGATAGATAGATAGATAGATAGATAGATATATAAAAATATGCGGGAAAGTGTAAGATCTAGTTTCAGGCCATGGCAAACTACTTTAGAAAGTCTGATGTGCTTCTAAACTATTTTGAATATAAAACAGGTCATTAACGAATGATTGGGAACTTTTACTGCCAGGTAAGAATGAATAAAAACGGACAGCCTTAATATATATATATATATATACTGTATATATAAAAATACATACTGAAACACACACCTGACCCTAAGCTCCTCCCTGTGAAGCCTCTGTTCTCTCTCGGGTGAAGAATGATGTGTTTGCATAATTTGTCAGCGCTCCACGTTTAGCAGGACAAGACCAAACACCCGGCTCTGTTAAAATGCAATTACAGTGACTGATGACTCGGAGCCGGCAGCCCCCCCCCCACGTCTCCGTGTGCACCGGTGTCTCCCAGAGTCTCGGAGCCTCCCTGCACGTGTTGCCACCTCCTCCTCCTCCTCCTCCTCCTCCTCCTCCTCCTCCTCCTCCTCCTCCTCCTCCTCCTCCTCCTCCTCCTCCTCCTCCTCTGCATCAGAGCCGTGCACGTTCCTGCTGATTCCATCACACGTGCTGACATTTCCCCAAATGATCTCAACTATCTTCTGTAGATAATGGTTAGCTGTTGATTTGTGACCGTTTGGAGAGAGAGAGGACGCCCCGGGTTCCACAGAGCGAGATGCTGGTTCTGCTGTCAGAGTCATAGTTTAATTTCTGTTTGTCTATTTGTATTACACAAAAAGAAGAATTCAAGAAATCCAGAAACAAATATCACTTCTTCCTTCGTTTATTACTCCATCACTGTCGAATGCTGGTCTCAACCGAGAACCTGTTCCATATAATTCCTTGAAGTAGATTCAAATCAATATTTCTTTCAACTCGCTGTGTTAACTTGAGGAATCACTCTCTCCGCCTCCTCTTCATCTTCCTCTTCATCATCCTCCTCTCTCTCATCTCCATGTAAAGGTCAAACTCAAAGGAAGACATTCAAACCCCATAGGAGTTTAACCTGTTGGAGGGGGAATTAAAACAGAGGGATTCATTCAAGCTACAATCCCTCCTCTACCCCACCCCCTCTTATCTTATTCTCTCCTTCTGTAAATCTCCCTCACTCCTTCCTCTCTCCCTTGTGGGTAAAGAGAGCTGCTCCCATCTAGAGCTGTTACCTCCAGATACCTGCTGCGTGGAGCTGGAGGGGAGAACTTCCTGCTCGGGTTTTGAAAAGTAATTAAGACACGGAGGTATAGCACACGTGTACACGCACGTGCACGAGGACACGGAAAGACGCTATAATGAGGACGGCTGTGACATATTGGACATAATGTATTCACATGAATGAACATGACTTATATACACATATAAGCTAATCTATATTTGAGCAGGTTGGTCTCTCACAGTCAAAGTGTGTTTCGTCAAAACATTATCGAGACGATATTGTGAGAATATTGATTGATTAGCTTTAAAGACCTTTTATAACTTCAAATCCTCAATGTCAACTTTCTTTATGAAGCATATTTAAAACAACTCGGTTGACCAAAGTGCTTTGAAAAGTAAAAGGTACAACAAGAAAACAGCAGTAAGTCATAAATCAAAAATACTAATGCTCAATAACCTGCTTGGATAGAAATGGTGAAAAGTAATTTGCAATACTCAAACAGTCCTTTGCAATAGTATATATTGGCCAAGATATATTTTAAAAAACAGATGTCTTCATTATTGAGTATAAACCATGGCTGGACATTAGGCTTCACTCACTGAGATGTGCTGGTGGTTAAGGTTTTGTGAGAACAGCCCTCGGGGCAGTTGAGCTTCTTCCAGAGAAACAGCAGAAACAAAAAGATGGAAACCGATTCTCACCGGGGTCGTGGTTATCTGACGAGTCCACCTGGCGTCCGTGTTCAGGATTAAGACCGAGCAGAACGTGCAGCGTCGCCTCAGGAGTGAAGTGGACATGATGCCAAGTTAATGTGAGGATTTATTAAACAAGACTTCAGCGTAAAACAATCAGATAAATCGGATGATAACAGACATTGTGGTTTATCTGGACCCAAAAAGCGTTTTTACACTTTCTTTAAAATAACGTGATGTTCTTCAGATTATCTGTGCGGCTGTTGATGCATCTGAACCTACATGGTCCCTCTCCGTCTTCCTGGAGGCTCGCTGTGCCGTCCCACCATGCTCCACTTCGTCTGAACAGTTTGTCTCGGTTAGATCAATCCAGGTTTCTCAGAACACAGCGAGCGGTTAAAAGCACTCGACAGCCGACAGCCTCCTCTCTGGTCTGTTTCTCGTCCCGTGGGAGTTTGTCTGGGAGACGACAACAGATGTTACACAACCTGAAAACAAAAGTGGAGTGAGGCATTCGATGGACATGAGAGAGACGTAGGAGATGTGGGGCTGAGACGGAGGAGACAGGAGAGAGGAAATGAAAGAGGAGCAGGTTTACGATTGATTAACGCTGCTGTCCTATCAGCTGTAAACACCGTCCTGTATCTGATAAATAACGTTGATAGTCTCTTTAATTAGCACAAAGATTCATAGCCTTGTTTTGGAGTAAGAGGAAAAAAAACAGAAGAGAGACACACAATCAATTTAAAATGAGAAAACCCTGAAGGAGAGGGAATATACTGAGGGTTTGAGGGTTTGAAGAAACACTGCAGCAGCTTCATGAAAGGCTGAAAAAGAAAGGAGTGAGGAAAATGGATTTGTAGGAACAGTGCCGGAGCTTTTGAAGGTAAACCAGGACCAGCTGGGACCTGGAGATAGCACAGCTTCCACAGTGCCTCCCTGAGTCGCCCACTGACTGACTGACTGACTGGTGGTTCTACACACTGACCTCCTGTCCTGCTAACTGGCTGGGCTCCTGATTGGCTGCTGTCCGGCGGATTGGAGTGATTGACAAAGGGAGACACTGGCTGGTCTCTGGGCCGTCTGTCTGTCGACCGGCGACTGAAGTCCTGGACGGAGGCCTGTGGTCTGCTGGATCTCTTAATCACTGGCTGATCGCTTGACTGGTCCACTGGTGTCATGTCCCCCCCGAGCCTCCCCCTGTTGTTCTGTCTCCTGTCTGCACGTCGCTTTGTTTAATTCTCACTCAGTCGAAGAGGTCGTGACCTGATCCCCAGGGCGACTGAGCTTCTACCTCTTCCTTGTTATTGTCGTCCTCTCTGGTCTCGGTGCACCGACTCTGGACAGGGACATTATTTCAGTGAACAGAAGACAGACCGACTTCACTCGTGAGGACATTTCATTGACTTCCCTTCTTTTCCTGGAGGCTCATATTAAATCAGAATCAGTAAACTCGTCATCCTAACCCTCATCTAACTTTAATCTAAAGCCAATTACGACCTTAACGTCTTTAAAATACTTAACACCATAAAATAAATGGCTAACCTTTGGGGGACCATGAGACGCGTCCCCAAACGGGAGTACCCAAATTACCCTGTCCACTTTTATACACTTACAGTTAACTCTCGTAGAAAGACCTTAAAGCAAATGTTGAAAATCCACTTTCAGATGTTTCTCCCCCCAAGTCACTTTAAAAAGTTAATGTGAAACTTAGCAGAGTGCTTTCTATTTTCTTTAAGATTGTGCCGTCAATCAGCCCCAGTTTCTTAATGAATGTTTGATAGAGCTCAGCGAATATGGATGAAAGTGGTTATAAGTAAGTGAAGTAAAGTTTAAATTATATACAGTATGTCCACAAAGGTTTGCATTCGATTAGAATTCACTCAGATACTCAGTTCTCTGTTCCAGGGATTTACTTCCCAGTGCTTTTCCTAACATTAGCTGATATCGTTTGGACTTTAAATGGTCCCTCCAGTTATTTGAATATTTGAAGTGATTCTTTAATTATTAGTTGGGTTAATTGTTGTTCATAAATTCCTCACAGCTCTTGCTCAAGGGCAAACAGTTTTCTATTGAGCTGCTGACGATGGCTCCTGCCTTGACATTAGCTGGTTGAAAAACACTGTGGTGCGGTGAGAAGGAGAATCTACTGAGGCTGACGTAGCAAATACATGATGAATCAGTAAACTCCTGCTGTAATAAACTGTCCCTGGATGTGACTGTACACATTAAACCCCTTAAGATCCAAGACACCTTCTAATAAAGCATTTAAAGATCCTAACAATTGATTGAAGACTATTTCCTAAAGCTGGAGGTTTTAGTATAAATGTAAAGAGATCCTGAGGTTTCACGTGGTTCCATGTGGTCGGTCTTTACGTCTTTCTTACATCAAGCCTGTTTCTTCCCGAGCTCCTTCCTTCTCTTCTGCTGAGCCTCGGCCTGCAGATCAACAGGAACAACAGAGTCTCGCTCTGATTCCCCTGAGTCACTGTCATGGCTGTTTCCATCTGAATGACTGTGGTACTCTGCATCAGTCTGCCTTTAAATAACTGATGGTTGGTTTGTCAGTCCAGCTCTTTGTTCCAGAATGAAGTATAAGGGAAGACATTCATGCTCCTGGAGAGATTCAGTATAGAACTTTCTTCCTTTCAGATTTAGTAGATAAACTGTTTACCTGTTA
This sequence comes from Pseudopleuronectes americanus, assembly GCA_038501795.1. Taxonomy (NCBI): domain Eukaryota; kingdom Metazoa; phylum Chordata; class Actinopteri; order Pleuronectiformes; family Pleuronectidae; genus Pseudopleuronectes; species Pseudopleuronectes americanus. The sequence continues at coordinate 852,325 of CM076721.1, forward strand.
TTGCAACTAAAGGAAATAGTTTTTTGACAAACTAATGCTCAACATTCAGTGAATTGACTTTTTTTTGCACCGACGCCGACTTTCCCACACGTCAGCTCCGTCACTGAGGCTGAAATCAATTCATAACACAGAGCTTGTAATGCAAAAGCTTGCATTTACCCACTGAATCACTGTGCAGCAATAACCATCGAGAGGGGAGACAGATTATCACTTTTACCATCGCTGTAAGATTTCTGAAATCCCACTTTATTCTGGGATTGGTTTATTTTTTGTGTTTGTTTATCTCAGAGGCCGCCAGCTCTTTACTTTCCCTCAGTTTGGGAACTTTCCATTTGCTTCTGCGCCCTGACATCATTAGAGTTGTTTGTCAGATGCAAGGGTTTAATTAAAGCGCTGCTATCAGGGACAATAATTAAACACAAAGACGGTCTGGTCTTGTCAAAATGAAAACCAGCGGCAGGAATGTGATAAAAGCAGCGAGGAGGCGACGTGACGGCCCACAGACGGTGTCAGGGTGTGTTTTGGCGATGAAGCACTCTCCGTTGTGTTTCTAGTTGAAAGGCGGCAGAGATAAACAGGATTAAAACAAAGCAGGCTGAGGGAGGAAGATGATGATGGATGCAAAAAAACTAAAAGATACCGAGATGGCGAGAGAGAGAGAGAGAGAGAGAGAGACAGGAGACTGATCCGGGCGATTTGAGGGACTGAAGTAGTGAGGTCAGGATTATGAATAAGAAAAATCATGCGGCTGGACTTGGCAGCAAACAACCAGCTTGTCTGACTAGTCTTTCATGTTTCTGGAGCAAAGTAAACACCACGTCTGTCGAGGAGTCATGTTGGATCAGATATTCTGTAAATATCAGCAGCCGATGAGGAAAAAACAAAATCTTCTTAACTTGAAACTTGCCCGAGACGCTTCTGGAACTAAAACCCGTCAATTAAACGGGGAAGTGGAGGATTGAATCACTGCATCAGGACTCGAGACTCGGAGGCTTCTTCAAAGACAGAAAGAGGGAAGTCAGAGACGGGACGAGAGAGGGAGAGAGAGCATCTGTGTCGGTGTGAGCGTGGCCGTTATCCTCAATGTCCAAACTGTTGTTTGATCAATAATTCAGCTGCTTGCCTCGTTTCATCGCGGCGTGCCGTGAACTACAACTCACACACATGTGCCCTACTTCACAGGAGAGATATCAAAGCAGGATACATAATTGATTAACCAATGATTTTCATAATTGTACAGGTGAAATGGAGGGTGTGCTCTAGCTGTAAATTGCTTATTTTTTTGTTGGTCTTCTAATTTTACACCCACAAGACAACGGTGCTGGGTCAAAGGCAAATTGAAAGCCTGCGGTGGAGGGATTGAAATGTCGATATCAATTCTGTGGAACAATTTGAGGAGAGGACTGAGAGTTGCGTGCTCGGGGGTGTGGCACGACAGAAAGGAGAAATGACTCCAGGCCACGAGAGACGCAGGACAGAGGACAGAGGACAGAGGTGGAAGAGACGCTATTAGAGACAGAACAGTTTAACAGTTGGTTTCCACTGAGTTGACGAGGCTGCACCGTGTCATCAGCGCCTCAGGTTGTCCTCTCTTAATCTGGCTGAGACATAAAAGTACAGAGGAAGTGAGAGTTTCTAAGAAGGGTCTATTACTCAGTTATTCTTACTATCAATTCCCTGTCATTCATGTTGGGGGCTAGATAACTTTTCCCCTGGGAGGGAATCAAAACTTTGGAAACAAATTAAGAGTCAGAGCTGTGGCGATGAGATACATAATATTTTACGCTGGATTAGAGCCTAATCCAGAGTTAATCCCCTGAGAAAGGTAAATAGCTAAATGTCAGCTACTATCCTTTTAAACATGCAAATTACAGCAGCCCTCCTCTGTTTTCCACTTAGCCCCCCCCCAACCCGTTTTCACCCCTATATAACTGCAGCTATAACATTTTTATTGCTTCATTATGTACCTCAAAGTTGAAATAATAGAGCTGCAGTTGCAAGCCGGCAAGGCTTGTAAACAATGACACGAGAATAAACTCTTAAAGGAAAGCAGCGTTTCTTTCATACAATTGACAATTTCCATTTTTATTGGTGCATCATATGCTAATGTGAGCAGAAGCGAGGCCATTATTTTCATGATCGTGAATAATTACAGAACATTACAAAAACCACAGCCTCATTTGAACAGTCAGAATGTATTTCTCTGGGCTTTATTAAGACTTAAATAAATAATAATGTCGGTTAATGGATTTATTTCTGTGGTGCATTACCTTGAAGGGATCGGGTTGCATGGGTATTAGAATCTTGTACCTTTTCGTACGCAACGCTTTTAGAAATGAGACTAAACTCAATTACTTCCAAAACCATCTAGCTGATACGTGACGTCTCTTCTTAATCGTTTTGTCATCATCAACAGTAATGTTAACCTCCTCTCTCTCTCTCTCTCTCTCTCTCTCGCTCTCTCTCTAGGCCTTCTGGATTTCTCTGAGACGGAAACTTCCTCATCTGCGGGACGTGCGGTTGTCGGAGGCCATGAGTAGCAGCTGGGGTGACAGTCTCCAAAACCCTTTGACGTGGAACACCTAAAATGGGGACCGGATTTGCCGCCATGGTGCAAGCTCAGCTCTAATCACCGTGAAGACGCCTGTCCGTTGACCTTTCTCTCTGCTCCTATTGGCCCGGCGTGCCCCCCGACCTGCAGCCCGTCCCGATCTGAAACCGCTGCTTACCGCCCTCCTCCTCTTTCCTCCTCCTCTCTCCTCCTCCTCTCTCCTCCTCTTCCTCCTTTCTACTGAGGCGACGTCGAACCCTCCCGATCCAAAACCATGACCAGCCGACTCCGTGTGTCCTCCCTCCTTCCCGCCCTGCTCCCCCACCTCCTGCTCCCTGCCCTGTTGTTCCTCCACCTGCCCGGCACGGTGAAAGGCGACTGCTGGCTGATAGAGGGGGATAAAGGCTACGTGTGGCTGGCTATCTGCAGTCAGAACCAGCCTCCCTATGAGACCATCCCCCAGCACATTAACAGCACGGTCAGTATGAACCCATCTATCCACCACAGCCACCTCTGTAAACACCATCACACACTCCCTCTGTGATGGTGTCAGCTGAAGAGCTCACACCATCACTCAGGACACTGACTTCTGCAAAGCTGCGAGGGAATCAAACACTTTCTTCAGGCAATATATAGTCCTTATGGTTTATTGTGATTCTGTGTTGATTGTGGTAAAAAAGACAATGAGGATAATAAAATATTAATGGTGTGATGCTATCCTTTATAGATAATGAAAATGTAAATTACATATTAATCAAATGCAGTCCCATGACACTAGAACTGGAGACTACGTGATCATAACTTCACCCTCGAGATGAGTCTATATGTAATGAATCCTCAAATTCCCCATCTCCAACATGCTCGAACAAGTTTAATCAGCTAACGCTTTGTGCTAATGCTATTCATGTGGCTTGATGTTGTGTTTCAGTGCGTAGTTCAATTAGTGGAACCGTCTGAAATTTGCTGCATGAATCATTTAAAATGGGAAAACTTAAAAAAACGTTTTTGTAAATACCCCCAATGGAAACTGCATTCCACTCTCAGAAGGGACGCTCAGCGGCTTGCAAGCAGGCTTTGATAAACCCGAAACACATTTTGTTCACATGTATTAATTGGGGGAAGAACTCACTCATTATACATCAAACGGTTTGGAGGTGCAGAATCCTCTCTGCTACTGTTCCTGGCCTAGAGTGTAAGTCCTGCTCTGTGGCTGCCCGAGGATTCTGTGCATCACCTGTAAAGTCCTTTGCTCCTTTGTCTCCCCAGGTTCATGACTTGAGGCTGAACGAGAACAAACTCAAGGCTGTGCTCTTCAACTCCATGTATCGCTTCACAAACCTCACTGACCTCAATCTGACCAAGAATGACATCAGCTACATCGAGGACGGGGCCTTTGCTGGACAGGCCAACCTACAGGTCTGAAGACTAGATAACAACTCAGTGCTTTATGCTTGTTTGTATCTATATATAAAAAAAAGATTAATTATATATTAGTTTAAAGGCTAAGAATTAAAAAAATATCCATTTGTTCCCTCTATTTTACGATTGTTGTAAAGAGGTTCTTGTAAATAAACAAAACTTGCACAGAAATAATAATGATGTATGTTTGTCATGATGAAAACATCATGTCTCATTCTATCTGTCTCAGGTTCTCCAGCTGGGCTACAACAAGATGACCAACCTAACTGAGGGCATGCTGAGGGGTCTGGGTCGAATGCAGTGCCTCTTCTTGCAACACAACCTCATTGAGGTCATTTCCACCAATGCCTTCTGGGAGTGCCCCAGCCTCAACAGCCTGGACTTATCCTCCAATAAGTTGGCCCGTCTTGACCCGTCGACCTTCACCGTACTCAACCGGCTGATGGTGTGTGAACTGGCAGCCAACCCGTTCCACTGTGGCTGTGAACTCTTCAGCTTTCTCTCCTGGCTGGAGGCGTTTAACAATGTCACCCACACCTATGACCGCCTCCAGTGCGAAACCCCTCCAGAAATGAACGGATATCCACTCCTGAGCCCGGTGCCCGGACACGGAAGAAGCGCCCTCTTCAAACTTGTGTCCAAGTGTCATGAAGGCTCGATCGGGATGACCTCTCAGATACCGGAACAAGAGGGTTCAGGGATGGGTTTCGACAACCCAGACCAAGGACTTTACCACCAGGACTTTACCACTGCGGACCCAACCAACAACCATCAGATTTCTATGAAGCTTCAAACTGTCTCCCTCTACACAGCCTCACTACTGGTGCAAATCCCACGACCATACAGTAAGATGTACATGCTTTCCCAGTACAACATCACTTTAGTCAAGGATGTCATTTCCCTGAAAAAGAAGAAGGAGGTGATCACTTTGGACAAACTGAAACCACACAGCAACTACACATTTTGTGTGGCTTCTATGAGCAAATCTCAGCACTACAACCACACCTGTCTGTCCTTTACCACCCGAGCTATGGGACCAGAGGACCAGCATACAAATCCATCTACAACCACCCACTACATCATGACCATCCTGGGATGTCTTTTTGGCATGGTCATTGTCCTTGGAGTTGTCTATTACTGTCTCAGACGAAGACGTATCCAGGAGGAGAAGGACAAAGCTATAAGTGTCAAGAAAACCATTTTGGAGATGAGGTACTGCACAATTTTGTCAATGATTGTCGTAACCACCATGTTACAGAGGTTTTTTATTGAAGTTTATTTCTGAATCGGCATAGTAACCATGTGTGACATGTTTTGGCAACAGCAGAAACTCCTAAGTGTTTTCATTTAACTGATTCATTTAGTTGAATTTTTCAAAAGCCTCATTTCTACAATACAAGTATAAGAGAAAAACACATTTTCTCATGATTGAGGATATTTTCAGAATTTATTTACATGCTCTACTTTGAAGTGTTACGTCTTACAAACTTTAGGAAAGTGAATTTAAACAAAATGACTCTGACGATGATTTCAAATGAATAGTTTATTCAAAAGTGAATCTGTCCCTCTTCAGGTACGGTCCAGAGGCGGCTGCAGCAGTAACCAATGACCCAGGCGCCATGCAGCGTCTCCAGGAGCAGGCTCACCACCAGCACCATCATTCAGGAGGGGCAGGAGGCAAGCTGCCCCAGTCTACCTCCTCCAGCACCGGCATGCTGCACGGTTCAGCCAACACCAGCTCTTCCCGTCTCTCCACCTTGCCACAGGTGGAAAAAATGGCCACTGCCTTTACCGAGGCAATGGGCGGCAAGGGAAACTACATGGATGTGAGGACGGCGGGCATGGCAGGGGAAGGCAGGGAGGGAGGGGTGTCAGTTGGAGGGCTAAGCCTTGGAGGGGAAGTAGCTATGGATGTGCGAGGTGGGGGTGAGAATGGGACAGGGCCTGGGGAGGACTCTGATGATGATGGCCATGGCTCAGCATCAGAGATCTCCACCATCGCCATGGAGGTGGACAAGGTGAACCAGATCATCAACAACTGCATTGATGCCCTGAAGCTGGATGCCTGTGCCAACGTTGTGACCACAGCTGACAACTCTCTGTCCCTCTCCCAGCCTCCAGCTTCCATTGTGTCCCTCCCCCGCAACCTCTTGCCCCTCTCTCCAGGTCACCCTGGAGATCAGATCATGGCCTCCTCGCCAAAGGTGCACCCAAAGTCTCACCCCCAGCAGCATTCTCAGCCTCATCCTCACCCCCTGCCTCACCCTCTGCCTCACCCTCAGGTCCACCCTCAGCAACATCTTCAGCAGCATCCTCAGCAACATCCTCAGCTGCATCCACAGCCTCATCCACAGCCTCATCCACCCTCTATGGCCCCAGTACCCCTGGTTATGCCCCTGTCTGAGCGCCCGGGAATCAGTGGAGGGGGTTTCCTCTCCCCCCCTTACCGTGATCCACCCCCAGCCAATGCAGTGCGTCCCCTTCAGAGGCAATTGAGTGCTGACACTGCTGTGGTGAAGAACCGTTGTGGTGCCTCGTCTTCGGGATCTGGGAAGAACCCCAGGGTTTACAGTGTGGATATCCCTGAGAAGCGTTGCGACCCCCCCAAGTACCCAACAGAAAAGGGAAGTCCTGTGGGCTGTGTCGGAGTAGGTGGAAATGGAGGAGGTGGAGGAGGTGGGGGCTGCAACGGGAATGGGATGGGAAACCTAAATGGTGGTGGGGTGAGCTTGAATGGGGGCGGGATGGGGTGTAATAATGGGGGCGGAGGTGGGGTTGTTGTCCCTGGTCACCAGCAGCACCACTTGGAGGTTCAGCCAGACTACCATGGCTCTGAGCACCGCCACTCCTTCCCCGCACTCTACTATGAGGGCGGCAGCGAATCCCCCTCTCCGACCCAGAAGGCCTCATTTCTCAAGCCACTGGGGCGCAACAAGAGGGAGGCCACGGCCGCCTACTCCCAGCTCTCCCCCTCTCGTCACCACCACTACAACTCTGGATACTCCTCTAGTCCTGAGTATTCATCTGAGAGCACACTGCGGATCTGGGAGCGATTCCGGCCTTACAAGAAAAACCCCAGAGAGGAAGCATCCTACATAGCCGCAGGCCATGCTCTGCGTAAGAAGGTGCAGTTTGCTAAGGACGAGGACCTTCATGATATCTTGGACTACTGGAAGGGGGTTTCTGCCCAGCAGAAGCTGTGAGCTGAAGCAAAGTCAAATGCCACAAGGGGAATTGTGAAGATGGACAGCAGACTTATAAGAGGAACAGATTTTAATGTAGCAAGACAGATTATATTTCCTCTGAGGTTTCCGCTGACATGGATCTGCTGGATCTAGAGTTGAGGACAGTTTCTCTGGGGGTTTTTTTGGGAGTTGATTCTATGATAATTCATTGACATTTTAAGAGGTAGTTTCAGAGGTCGGCTGTTTGCAGCACAATACCGAATGATACTTAACAAGAATCAAACTGTTCACCAGACTGCCTCATACTGGGCACTTTGGTCCTCGCAGGCGTCCACACACCCACTAACAACCCACCATGAGCAAAGCAAGAGGTGGTGATAAGCAAGTGTCTTCTACCTCATTACTGGCACACTGTAGCTCAGCTATCTCACCAGAAGCAGCCCCATTCATGACTTAAGCCCCATCCCTCTTTTCTCTAATCCCATCAAACCACCATTCACAAAACAATCATTCCACAGCACCGCCAACACCTGCTCCCCAACAGAAGCCTCATTTAGGGAGATGATGAGGGAGTAGGATGAGGAATTAGGTGCATTTGTTTTAGAAAAGCCGGAATCTCCCACTTTGGGGAGGACATTAAAAGATACTTATCTGACTAATTGTTCTTCCTGGCAATTAGCCAGCATAAGAACAGGTCGGGGTGCTGTGTGTTGAACATGCTTATTGATTCGAAACACCCAAGTACACATGTTCAGTGGTGCGTGGGCATGTGGGAGAGGCTGGGAAGGGCCGAGTCCTTCACAGTTCTCAGGCTCCTCCGCGGTAGCAGAGTGGATAGCTTAGTGGAGATGCTTTGCATATAGATAACAAACCATTCGGGAATTGCATGTATGTGTGTGTGTGTGCGTGCATACAAAAATGTGTATATTTGGTCTGGTCTGTTTCAATGGCATGAAGTACACACTTTTAAGACTTAAGAGAGGCCACAATGTAGGACCTTTACATTTCAATAGTGTAAGTCATGCAGAAATCACTTAAGGGGGGCGGGGGGTTGTGGGTTAGACAGTCTTCTATGTTAAAGGGCCCAGTAATCACATCAAAAAGACCGATTGAGAGCAGGTTCGATGTTTCACTGTAGCTGCATCTCATTTTGAACATGCCTGTGTTGAGGACACACGGTGGAGATGGATCAGCTCGAGGTGAGGCTGTCACACCCTACCTGCACAACACAGAGGGATACAATGGATGGTACGTGCGAGTGATGGCCCGAGGGATAGACTCCCTGCTCATAATATATGACCCTGCTCTGCTCTGGGTGGGAGCCTGCTCTGGACCAAAGTGCCCTCGAGGAGGTTGGAGTCCACAGGTTTCTATTACATTCATCATCTGTTCTGTTCTGTTCTGATTTCCCAACGAGAGCAAGAAAGTGGCTTACCTTAATCTGTCTTTATTTGTATCTAGAGATGGGTTTGAATTTGTGTGTCCTTTGATGAAATGTGTTCATACAATCAGGGGCAAGGCTCAGGGCTGCTGCTGATACGAGAGACAGCCGCAGAGAGCGTTCTAACACACGAGAGACATATATACTGATAATCATGACTGTGAAAACCTTTGTTAATTATCTACAAGCACTCCCCCTGCATCAACACCATGCATATTAGCATCAGCCGCTTCTCTTTGTTTTAGCTTCCTGCCCACTCGTCCTCTCCTCACCGCCGACCTCTCCTCCTCCGCTCCGATAGATCTCAATTGACACGGTATAAATCCTGTTTTAAAATTGTCTAATTAATTCATTCCCCTCAGTTTCTTCTTCCCTGCCGGCGACCTCTGTCCAACTTAATGGGGTAAATTAATGAGTAATTTGTGGAGGTTGATGTCGTATCATCGTCTGAGGTCAGAGGAGCGGGCTGGTATTATTAACTCTGCCAGACTGGGAGCCTGATTGAAATTAATGACGGCTGCTGTTCGTCCACCCATCGCTCTCCCTGCCCCGGCCTCCCTCGTCAGATACACAACAACGTTCCACCTCTCGGAGTTGCCTCTAAACGTTGCAGACAGAAATGGCTCTAAAAACACTCACTGATTTATGCTTCTCCGTGACTGTGCAGGTTATGAGCAGGACAAGGTGAGCTAACCACCTCCTGGGTGTTATTCTTTGTGCTGGAGTCTGATTGGTTTTGAAGGACCAGTTCGTCAGGCCTGCATAGTTATACGCTCCTATTTGTTTCTCCTCTGGGTTAACCCTGATATCATCGTTTGGACAGGGCTCGAATTCACCCTTTGTTTGGAGGTGTGAGTTTGATGTGAAAAGTGGGAGCTGAGGCTGGCGTGTAAAGATTTTCTTTCTATGGTGTCAGCGAGCAAGATTATCACGTTTATCCAGATCGCATGCTTTATTAGACTTTTTACGTGAATATCACATTTTGTTCCTTTGGCAAACACATTCCACTGTCGTTCTTTTTAACTTAATTGTGATATTTCAGCTCTGTGAGCAAAGCAAATGTTCCCTCACCTCCAAAAAAAACAATCTGAAGAGTAAAGACACCTTGAAGCTAAGTGAGAGAAAATACCTTATGCTACTTGCGTGAACCGACCATTTACTTAAAAGGTCTGACTTCCTCCTCCCAAACTCCCCTCTCGTTCTGCTCTTGACGTTCCATTGTTCTTCATTCTGAGTAATGGCTTTCCCTCTGACCTCTCTGTGTCATATGTGGCAGCCAATCCAATAACCCCACTAGCATTCACGATGGGATGTCAACGGCATGTCATTACTCTGCCACCAGATCAATAGAACTTAATTTGGGCAGGTGGGACCAAACAAATAAATACAAAGAGCAAACTCCCTTCGGGCACTCGGTTGGACAACCTCCATCTTTATAGAACGCCCGCTTCTCTGCTCTGGTCTTTTGTTCAGATTCCACTGGCAGCTCCCAACTGGGTTTGGTCCCAGGAATCTCCAGTCAATTAGTTTTAGATTAGCACCAGGGGCTATGCAGGGGTGGACGCTTTTTCACAATAATGACTTCATCGGGATGAATGGGGGGGAATTGAGCTGAGTTACCTGCATGTGCCCTCGAGGCCCTTTATCTAGTTGTAAGGAAAACATTAGCTCAATTATTCATGTGTGCAGTTTGTCCAATAATTGCTCTAACTTACATCTAAGCATGTGACTCATATCCGTCCAACAGCGCAGTGTTCTTCATGCTTTTATTTAGATCTATACCCTTTTTAATTGGCTTGTTCTCCAGACAGACTCCCTTGCCCTGTTTGAGGCGTCTACTTTTAACACAATGCATTCCAGTTCTGGCCGAGCCTTGCTCCTCTCTCTGTGTGAACACCCTTCCTCCCCACGCGATGCAGTCATCTCTGTCAGTTATTCTCAGTTGACAGCTTGGTTTTTGATCTGCCTCCCTCACAGTGACTCCAGTCCTCAGGGGCCAGAATCCACAGGCTGCGACGGACATGCGTAACAGACACTGCACCTTAGGGACGGCCCCGCGTGTCTTCCCTCAAGTCCGGGCCAATTAACAACGATGATGAATCATTGTGGAGCAATCGCTGCCGGTCTCAGAAGGACAAGGAAATAACAGGGAACGATGGGGACAGTGCGACTTGTGGCGGTTTCCGAGGAGTAGAGTCTGACCCTTTCTCTCCAGAGCTGTGAATCCTAGACGTACCTTGGAATTGGCAAACAGGCATTTTCTGCTCAGATCAAATAATAAAACCATTCTCTGGATGTGCAGAGAAATACTTCACAACATCAATATTACAGTATTTGGGATTAACAGGTACTTTGGATGGAAAAGCTCTGGTTCATAAGCAACAATTGTTTTATTAATCTACGAGCTGGAGGGATAGTCTCTGTACTCCTCTGTGTAATTCATCGGGGTTTCACACTGATTCAGACGATGCTGCCGGCTGCCTCGGGGACTCATTGATACAAAAGTTCGGTTTCTCATTTCAGTTTTGCAGGCTTGTTGAAGTTCTGGCTTATTGAAAAACACAAATCAATAGTCATGGAAAATAATGGGGCAGCCATCTTGATTGCCTCCCGTTGGAGTTGCAGTTGCTCTCAGGGTGAAACTCTGGCAGAGAAACGCTGGCCTCGCGGTGGTTCCCTGGGAAAGTCACTGGGGTCTCTGGGATCCTGTTTTATTCATCTCTCTGAATCCATACAGGGTCTGCAGTGGAAACATGGACTTGGCTTTAATGCTGAAAACAATAAAATATTGTAAGGATAGAGGCTGGCTTCACACTCGCAGGAGTAAAAGTAGAGAAGCATTCCTCTTCCTCCCCCCTTCTGCCCCTTCACCCATCACCATTAACAAGTTAATGAACCATAAGACCCAGTGTTGTGAGCATTACTTTTTGTTTGTCACTTCTCATGGAATTTAATAACAGAACAGGAAACGGGGCTCTTGGGACGGACGTAATGTGATGAAGAGAATTCAACAAAATGTTTCTAGAATTAAATCTCCAGCTTTTCCCTGATTCATTTATCTCCCCCTCTAACAGAATAGTATATTTATGTTGTAAACATGTAAAATATAAAACCTTTTTACATCAGATACATTTCAGAAGGTTTGGTCCAATTTGAAGAAAGGTATCTTTGTGCTTTAGTGGGACAGGGTGGGACAGTCCTGTTTCCCACTACAGGGCTATACACAGCTAGCCAGGGCTGAACAGAAACGTTATTACAGCTGCTCTCAGAGAGGAGCTATCAGCTATTTCATTATTTACTTTGCATATTTTAATGTCAACACGGTGATGGCATGTTATTCCAAAATATGCTACAGGGTCTCTGGGCTACTTCCGCTCTGACTCACAGGCAGGAGGCTTCACCACATCGTCTCAAAGGCAAAAGCTTCATCTCAGGATGTATAGAAAATGTACGACTTTACTCTGGAGCCAGAATCTGAATCTTAATTACTCGGATCGTTTGATTGACAGAAGCTGCTGGAGGCAACGAGAAGAGTCGTGCTTGAAAGGCTCATTCCTCGTTCAAAGAAATTTAACTGGAGCACCATGAGCAAGGCCAGGATCTATAGAGAAGGTTATTAAATATGATCATTTTGGTTAGTTTCCTTGCCTGTTGTCAAAAAGGTTTTAGTCAATAAATGAACAAATTGTAATTTCTTTGGATTTTGGAGTTGTGATATTTGGATCACAATGAAAGATGTTGGGCGTTTGAGGCCAAAGAACGTTCTTAATATGGACTCACTAAATGTTTGTACTTTAAGCAAAGACACTGTGACATCTTTCCCAAATCTATTACCGTTACACTAATTTAAACCATGTTCCATCCACCAACATGGAGGAGGTGGGGTTTATGAACTATACTGCAGCCAGCCACCAGGAGGCAATCAAGACGCTTTGGGCTTCACTTTCATCGTCCACCTTGTTATTCAGTCTATGTTTTAAAGAGTTTAGAGTTTGATTCCGCCTTGGCAAACAAACTGGACTTTACTTTAAACTTAAGTTACTTTAGGTTTCCCCTCAGAGATGCTCCGGCCCTTTAGTGACATGTTTGTATCTCCCTCAAAGTGAGTTCAACCCCCAGACCCCTGGTACGCTGACGTAGGCCCCGGCTCGTGGCCCCGGCTCTCAAGAGGAAGCAGGACTGTGGTTGAACTGCCGTCGAGGCCGAGAGGTCGATTCCTCTGTGGGTCGACCGTTTGACTCCTCGTCGAACCAAATGAGAAAAGACTTGATCGAGGGAAGTTTCCCCTCGTGACACCAACACACAACAAAAGTGGAGGATAATCTACCGGTGGCCAACTGTGACACACACACAAACACACACACACACACACACACACACACACACACACACACAGACACACTAACGTAGTGAATCTATGAATATACTGTATGTGTTTGAGTAGAGTAGAGTTACATTATATGGACATGAAATGTGAGAACACACACACACAACATATACCTTCCCACACTTAACTAGTCTACACACACACAACCACCTTCCCACACAAACACAACACACCATATTCACACCTGCCTACACACAATATGGACTGAATCTTTCTATCCACGTTTACAAATGGTCTTTAAGAAGTGCCCAACCGGCGAGTGTGTACGTCGGATCGGAACCGGACATCTGTAGAAATGAACTGAACTTGTGATTTATTATATTCTTTGTTTAAATTATGTATTTACTTCTCTGTATAATCGATGCATTATTTGTTCAACTGTTTGTGTTTTTTACTGTATTGGTTCTCATGCTCTGTTATCGCTCTCTCTGTGTGTGTGTGTGTGTGTTGGAATGAAACTGCATATTGTTGACGTCAAATATTTGTCATGGGTCCCTCTGATCTGTCCGGCTGTACAACTGCAGCTCGGAGGAATCACACACGCGTTCGATTCCAATGTCATCATTATAATTTCCGCACAACCAAAGAGAACTTTCACTTTGTAGAGACCTCGTTAGATAAATGGATTAACTGAGAGCACAATTCCTAATCGACTAATAATAACCATTAGTGACATTTCTGTTATGTCTGCAGCTACACACACACACACACACACACACATAGCTACACGCACACACCTACACACACACACACCCGGGGAGCCGTGTTGAGGAGCTGATAATGTGTCTGTCACACTGAAGCTCTTGTCAACACTGGCCTCTTCAAGGAGCTTGTTTCTCAGTCCCTCTTAAGGAGAGGAGGAAAAAAACCAGCAGGATCGTCTGAGTGGAAGATTGAACCGGATCTGCTGCAGGAAGTAGTATCATCCTTTGGCATGTGTGTGTCTGTGTGTGTCTGTATGTGTCACAGTATGTATGTGTGTGCATTTTATCTGCTTTCAAACAACCTGCTGTGTCTGACAGTGCAGCTCTGCTTGAGTGCGTCCTCAACATGAGACCAGCTACCATTCATAGTGTGTGTGTGTGTGTGTGTGTCTGTGTATGTGTGTGTGTGTGTGTGTGTGTTGGAGGGATTGTGTTATGAAGCCCTGTTCTGTCGGGGGAGTGATGGTTGAGTCTGGGTATCTGACGTTTTTTTAATTAATCTGCCTTTCAGTCTTCAGGGCTCCACAATGAGGCTGCGCTTGTTCGGCTCGCTCGCTGTCACTCTCACACACACAAAAAACGCACACACTCTTTTCGCTCTGTCTCACATGCGTGTGTATATTGTAATGGTGCACACTCGCCTTGTGCTCCGACGCACACACAATGCAAACAATCAGCCGAAACACATGGATTCCTCTTCTCACAGAAGTCTCACCCCTGCACACACACACTAGTCACCCACACAGGAGCATTGTGTATTACACTGTAACACATTAACATACTTATTCATGCGTGCACCTCACACACTCACACACAGGTAATGCACCCGTACCCGTCCCTGTCATCTCTTCATTCTCCTGGTTGATGGAGCTCAACCTTGGTCTACTGCCTCCACTCCTGACCCCTCCTGCCCCGGTGCCTGATTAGCATTAACACAGCAGGTCGGTTTGCACTCTGACAGCCAGCGTGGTGTGTTCGATGCCCCGGCAGCAGGGAGCAGTGGGTAGAATAAGTGTTGCATGACCCCACACACACACACACACACACACAGAGCTGGGTTAAGTAAAGGGGGTTTGATTGTTTGGCTTTTAAACTGCAGTAGTTCCATGGTAGTTGTCTGCTGAGGTCAGATTCAATGAGGACAGAGGAAGAAAAGAGAGGAAGAGGAAAAACTAAGAAAAACAAAGTGAGAATAAAATAACAATCTAGAAAGGAAAGGATTTTTAGAGCTTATCTCGTTCCATGAGACCCTGACGTGAGTCCACAGAGGAAACATCTTAGTGTCTCTTCTGCTCGATGGTCTGCTGGTCATCTCTAATCTCTCCGGGGTAAATCCCTTTGTGTAAATCACCTGGACACACAACACACTGCAGGAACAGGAACAGAGGAGACAGCAGGCGGGTTAATGTGACTGGCCCCGGAGCCGACTGTCAGAAATGTCCTCGAGCAAGGCACTGAAGCTGAAGACGTGTGGGCGATGCACCTGTGTGTTGGTCAGACTGAGGCTGGGAGCTCTGCAGCTCCGAGATATGAATTCACTGATCTCAACACACATGGATTCTAAAAGATAAGGAGTGTGTGTTGTTTTAGTTATTCCACCATAAAAAGAGAATAACAACAATCTGACAGTACGACTTATTATGATTCATAGTTGCAATTACTTTCAGCTGGAGTAATTTGGACGGGAGCAATAGAGAGGATACGTTTTTTTTATTCTTTTACAATAACTTTCACAAGCTTAATCTCATGTAACCATGACGACAAAGGTTTTCTTAGTGGTTCTAACTCGACGGGAAACTTTTTGTTCCTCAATAAAAGAGAGAAGTGTTTTTTAAACACACAGCTAATTGGACAGCTCTGTTTAATATTAAATTCAGTATAATACCCATTTCTGCAGCTAAATTCTATCATATATTTATCTATTTACATGATTATTTTAGGAGCCTTTGTAACCTTGTTTAGATAAGTGCTATTCAACTATTGTTATTATTATTATTATTATTATTATGATGATTATTATATTTAACCTCTATAGACATAGTCTGTGGCCGTCTGTGTGCATATCAGTAATGGAGAGTGACTCTTATGATAATTTCCTTCCTGATTATTGAGACTCAGCCTCTTGCTTGTGTATTTGTCCTGTTAAATAACATTTCCCACACGGTGGAAACTTAAGAAACGTCCCAAAACACCCACAAAAAGATTTAATCCTCCAATTGTGTGACAACAGCAGAGTCATCCAGTCCCAGCAGAGTGAAGCGCGGCACATTAAAATAATAACAATAGTGAAGAGAAGCCGCAGCGTGCCACCTCTTGTTCCTTAAGCATCACTTAAATAACAATTGCTTGGCAATTACCAACTGCAGAACATTATCTGAGGGAAAAGCTTTTATGCTTTTTATGCGAGGCTCCTTGGGGCGATGTAATAAAAAAGAGGCATCCAAATAAAGAGAGGAGTGGAAAGCAGGCGGTGACTGTACAGTATCAGGTGGATTTTGGTGTATGGGCTGTTACACGTGTTGTTTTGTTTCCTCTTCACGTTGCTCCTCTTCTTTTTATATCAGTCAGCAGCTCCCTGCGTTTCCCAGAACCACTTTGTCGCCCCTCGCTCTGCACTCTTATTTTATTACTGCTAAGTGTCGGTGGAAGCTGTGGAGACAGAAACTACACGAGAGATTGTTTCCGATTGAGAAAGAACTGTTCTGTCATGTAAAAGGAAAAAAATCTCTCTGGTCTCTGAGAGATTTTCCTCCCTGCGGCTGCTCCGGGTTTCCCCCTCAGGAGATGTGTGAGTAAATGGTTATTGAATCTGCAGAGATCGATCAGTGGCTTTCGTCCGATGAGCACATGACACATTCTGACAGATCTGCTCCCAGGATCAATGTCCTGCTGCTGCTCCACTGCTCATTTCCCCTGAAGGAATTGGATTTATTTTCATTGACACTGAGACATTTATTATTTTTAAGGAGACGCTCGTCAGCTGTTGAGCATTGATGTAAAATGTCAGCTCTCATTCTGCACTTAACTTATCTGCTGTGACCCCGAACCTGACGTTTACAGTAAACACGTATTGTTAATGATGACATTTTGTGGTTGTGTACGTTTTGTGTACGTCTCCGCCCCTCACGGCGCCCGGGGTCAGCGGTTCAGGGCGACGCCACGCCGTGCTCCCCGGTTGCCGAGCAATCGATTACAGGCAGCGGTAGTGGTTGCCGGGGGCGACAGGCGGAAAAGTTATGGTTGCTAGGCAGCAGATAAGAACACAGGCTTCCATTAATTGCCTTCTGACACGACGGCAGAGAAAGAACAGGAGGTTGGGATTTGACACATGAGGGAAGCAAACACACATTTGTGTACACTTACAGACCTACACACACACACACACACACACACACTTACAGACCTCCACCCACACACCTCCACAGGCCTACAGACACACGTGAGTGGTTCAATGACCTTTCTACACCGGCATCAATCAGCTGGACCACATGAGAGGAACAGGAAGCAGAGGGCGAGACAACATCAACAAGGGGTGATATGAACAGACTGAATGATAATTGGATTTTAACCCTCGTGGGACCAGAGAATGTAAATAAAGATGGACGACACGTCTCAAGGAAAAGCTGCAGAGCCGAACCCGACACAATCCTGAATACCATTTCAAATATTTGATCCGAATCTGAAACAAGACCCCAAAATAACCTGAATATCCCGGATGCAGGAGCCACCATCTTGCTGAATTTGACCTCATTTTGATGCCAAGCCGCAGAATCACGTTAGCACCGATACAAACACTCGACCAATTGAGATCGAGTCCTGTTTCATTCATTTCTATTACATTAAAACAACCGATTAAAACCATATTAAAGAAATGTACAATCATCAGTCATTTCCATGCAGTGAAATGAGAAGATCCTTCCTGTTACAGTCGACGGCTGATTCGTACGGTTCTCCAGCGACCTGCCTCCTCCGGGCGGTGACGTGAGAACCACCTTCTTCTTCTTCTTCACGTCCCTTTGAAGAACGTGTTTTATTCGCTGCTCCAAGCGAGCGAGGCCACGCTGCCGCCGCTTCCTGTTTGTGTGAAGCTCTAATGGGAGGAAGCCGCCTCATTAAACCGAGCGCTGTACACATCTGTCGTCTAGTAAACACGTATAATATGACAGCAGCCTGATTAAATGGGCTCTGCAGCCCTCTTCTGAATCAACCTGCGTGATTAAATGCAAAGCAATATACTGGGAAGTCTCTCATGTGTAGATAGAGTTGTCTCTCGCGGCCCGGTGTTGCTCTGCGGCCGCGTAGAAGCTCAATAAAAGCTTTTAGCCGGAGCTCCGAGGGAGGATGTTAAGCCCCCAAGACTCGTGTTCTCGGCTTACAGACGGGGAGTGTGTGTGTCGAGCTGCGTTGTGTACCACTTCACCGGCAACACACTCGCAGGCAGGCCTTTTCCTTGACGCTGTTAAATGCTGTTAGGCCTGGCTCCCTCAACTTGATCTTCTCACCTCATTTGCAGAAAAATTCCACCGCTCGCTGCTTGGGAGTCTGTGATGCTGGTTTGAAGCAGAGGAGTAAAAACAAGAGGGAGAGGCGTCTCTGAGGGAAATGAAAGGACGGACAGCACACAGAGAGAGAGAGAGAGAGGGATGAACTAAGGGGAAAAGATGGAGAGAAAAGGCTTTTAGAGTTAAACCCAGAGATGAAATAAGTTCAGGGTTCAGGACTTCTTCAGATGATCGGGAGGATGAAGTGAGACAAAAAGCTGAAAGACAAATAATGAAAGCATGATGGAGGAATCACGAAGGAACAATGCTTGAAACCTTTGTGTTCAGAGTCTTACAGTGTGTGTCCGGTTTAGTGTGAATATATAAGTCATGTGACCGAGTCCAAAGGCAACAGTGGTCGTTCCTGTTCCAACTGGCCCTCACTGGAATGGGACCTGCCATTATGGACAGTTTGAGGGGCCATTAAATGTACAAATGAGGGTAATGGACCTCACATCCAGAGAGAGAGAGAGAGAGAGGGAGGTGGTCAGTCATGAACTGGTGCACCTGATGGATTGTTGAGTTTGGAAAGCAGTGTGTGAGGAGGAGGCCGAGCAGCGAAGCCTTTATTCAGGATGTTTGAAGCTGGTTTCTGAACTGGAGGAACGTGGCTCCCAGTTCCTCCCTGTACCTGTGAGATGAGACAACCTAGGCTGAGAGAGACGAGGTCTTCATGGATCAGCTGAGACGAAGACGTGTGGATCAGAGCTTGAGGAGGACAGGATGATGCAAAGGAAGATAATCAAAGAGCAGCGTCAGAGTCGAGGCTGGTGCTCTTTTAAGATAAGAGAGGCAGAGAGAGTGAAAGAGGGGGGAGGGGGGGCTGAAGGAGATGACTCGATGGATATCCGGTTCTGTTTAGAGATTAAAACAGACAGGACTAAGGCAAACAAAGGGTTCTTGAAAGACTGAAGATTTGCTTTGGTAACTTCTGAACCAGAAAGTGGACGAGCAACGGTGATTTATCCAAGATGAATGAAGGGATCAGGTGCGGAGGTGGAGTAGAGAGGGATCTGTGGCCGAGAGGCAGAGGATACGGAGCATATTCATGTTGCTAGTCTGAAGAGAACACCGTGAACTTTACATTTTCTGAAAGTGACAGATTTTTGGAGGGAGGTGATGTCCCTCGCCATCCGTCCGTCCCCCTGTGGATGCTAAAAGAGACAGAAACTGAGTAGCTGTGACATTTTCGTGAAAATCATGTCCCCTCTGCCGGCCTCCGTCGGCACAGAGGTTTTGGTAAAATCCCGATTTGGTTTCCCCTCTGGATGAACTCTCCATCATGCTGCACCGCGAGTTTGACTTTCCTGTGAACGGCAGCAGGTGAAGAAAAGAAAAGAGGGAAAAAGAAACGTGCATACTTACATGTGTACGTCTTGTGTCCACCTGTGTTGGACAGTAGTTGTGTATCCTGCCATGTTGAAATGCATCAACCTGCAAAACTGCGCCTCAAGGCCTCGGCCTGCGTGTGCTCGCTTCTATGATCCTGTCAGAGTCCGTCCACATCAACACAATCTCATCATGGGTCACGTGAGACAAAGCTATGTTTACATTGTCCTGATGGGAAAGCTTTATTTCTTTTACTTAATGTTTTACGTTTTCCCAGCATTGGAAAACTGAAACTGTAAAGAGGTGGATGAAAAGGGAAACTCTCATTTCACAGACTTTTAAATTGAGCAACAGGAGGGACAGAGTGTGGGAGATATGCTCCGACAGGGAGAGAAGCATCCAGCGCTTCCAAAAAGGAAAAGTGTGTAGCGAGATATGAAATGTGACGGAGGCAGCTTGTCGTGCTGCGGGCGCAGTACAACACTTAGGATGCAGGAGGGTGGAGACAGGGAGGAGAGGGCGGCTGATTGGTGGAGACGAGACGGGAACTCGTTTTACTCTCCTCCCTTATTCCCCCCATCTCTCTGACTTTATCACTTTCTACCTCGCTCCAATTTCTCTCCCTCCTTCCTCCCACTCCTACCCCTCCTCCTCCTCCTCCTCCTCCTCCTCCTCCTCCTCCATCCCCCACACTCCCCTGACTTCTTTGGAGATGAAATCACAGCATGTTCCTGGAGTTTGATCAGAACACGTCTGAGGGGACGAGCCTCGTGCTCTGTGCCTCCTGCTCACTGTGCACACAGTGTTTCAGTGAATGTCACGTGCACATCACAGGGGGACGAGGCATATGTTCTTAAATGTGTTTGTGAGCTTTTCGGTTAATTAATGATCCCTTCAATGTGACATGGAGCTTGTTTTGAGAGACAGGAAATGAAAATGAAGAGAAAGTGAGACAAACAGCGAGCGTTAAAGGGAGGGGGGGGGAGAGGAGGGAGGGAGGGGAGGAGGGAGGGAGAGGGAGGGAGCGAGCGCTGTGCAGACCGCAGGGCGGCGTGCTGCGGCCTGTGGGCTAAACCATCACAAGAGGTTGTTAAGAGGCGGGGGAGCTGTGTGTGAGTGATGACTTCAAAACAAGATGCACCCACACACAAGCTCATGTCCACCAGAAACAAACAGTCGGGTAGAGAACCATCCACAGGAAGCCTCCATCAACAACTCCACCTTCCAGAGCTTTTTCTTTCTAAGTCCGTACTCTGGATTCAGAAACGTCTCTGACCTCAGCACGGTGGAGGCAGCTGTGTGTTCCAAGAAGTTTGTGAACCCCCTGCCACACTCGTGGGTTGCTCACGTCGGGGTTCCACACGTAAAAGAGTAAATAATAATTAAACACAGTGCACAGTGTGGTTTCAGTATCAGGTCTTTGGTCTTCAAATTCAGAAAAATAAAATTTTTCTACTGCTATGGACATTTAAACTGTATCTTCTCTGTTCGATATTGTCTTAACATTCTAACTTTAGAAAAATACTTTTTCCTTCAATATATTTTGACCATTTGACCTTGTTCTCAAAATTCAAATAGAAAATGAAGAAACTTCCTCTGCTCACTTTTCTTGTTCCTGTTTGACCTCGATATTCTTTCACACTCAGGTCAAAGGTTTCAGCTTTTTCAATCAAATCATCCTCCAACTATTCCAGCTCTTTACTCAAGTGGTTTCTGGACCATATTCTATTATATTAAATCTTGTGATGAGTTACAGAGAACTCATCTGATTTCAAACTCAGTTGTGAGGCTACTTTAAAACAGTGACCTGGATAAATATTCCTTCTATAACTGAGTCTCGTGCTCTGGTGTCGTGTCCTGGTCGTCTTTCACTCAGGAACGATTTTACATTAACAACAAGCTCCGAAAGAAAAAAGCTCTTTCTCACAATCACACACTTGTGTTTCACGAGCTGTCGTCTGACCTTAATCACGTCCCCCCCCGTCACCCCCCCACACACACCTTTTGCTCACATCTCAAGCTGTTGCCATGGCAATAGCCCCTGGTGGTACGTTGGTGGACTCCTGATCCACCGCAGCTTCTCACGCCGCTGAGCTATCGTCCCCATCTCAATCAGCAGCCGAACAATGGTCTCTGTGAAGTGAGCCAATCAACACACAAGGATTTACTCTCCTCTGCCAGATATTCACGGCTAATTCTTATTTTTTCAGGGACTGAGATAGATGTCGGCTCGTCCCCGCCCCCCCCACCCCCCACCGCACTCTGGCAGTGTCACACTCCCCTCGTCCTCTCACCCCCCCCACACATTTCCCTCTCTTGTTCTCTTTGGCCTCTTGTTTCATTTCTCTTCCATCGTCCTCGTCTGAGGAGGAGACAAACCACGGCCAGTTTCCTGAGCTGCCGCTTTAAAACCAGAGAAATGGGACGTTTCACTTCCTGCGTTCAACATCTGACCAAATCTGTTTTTAATTTTTCAAAATATAAAGATATCACACACTCTGTGCTGTGTGGGGTTGTTTTCAGCAGCAGCAGAAGTGAGTTGAAGGATGATGGAGGCAAAACAGATCAATGCAAATACTCACTTTATAAAATATCTCCTGTATTAGATGAAAGGCAGCGAGGTCCCGCTGGAAGAGATCAAAGGCAATTAAAGATCTCAGCTCATGTGGCTTGTGCTGCGTCAACTGGAGCCACAGAGGCAGAGAGGAAAGAGCGAGGAGCACATTGTGATCACCCAGAGGATGATAGTGTGTGTGTGTGTGTAAGGGGGCGTGGGGGGGGCGGTGTGTACATGTGTGTTTTGCTTAATGCCCTTAATCATGTATGTAGCTGGCGAGGGAGCCATTTTGTGTGTCTGTGTGCGCCTGCAGCCCTCTACACACTTCACTGTGACTTTTTGTTGACCTCATATCAGCGACATTAGTGTCAGACGCTCCCCACTGAGGAGTAACACACGTGCACATGGATGCACTTCAGGTGAGAGAGTGTCGCCCTGCACAGCGCCCACAGGGGAAAGAGGAGCATCGGTTCATTGGTCATTGTTGTCGTGCAAAGAGAGATTTAGACTCACACTCTCTCACATTCGTTCCCTGCGTTAGCATCGAGGTCCCTGTGAACAGATTTACAGCCGTTAACCATTTCGACCTGCAGCCAAATGTTGGAGCTGTTTGTTTCTCCGAGCCTGTTGAAGCTGTTTGTAAACATATTCACTGCTCACTGATGATGAAGAGAAAAAGATAAGATTAGACCCACGAGTTGTTTCTTTGACCTTAGATGACTCTAAAGTAAACCAGGAGCAGGAAACTTCCACTTCATCTTGAATATAAGGGAAAGAAGACCCCAGCTTGCTCATACCCAGAATGCAACAGTGTGGATGGAGCTTGTGTCCATCTGTCTGTCCGTCTGTCTGCCGTCATTTTGTTCTGCAGCACGTTCAAGAACCACAGCACACTTTTGAATTGACCCCCGACCATTCCCCTCCATCCCTCCATCCCTCCATCCCTCCCCCTTCATCCCTCCATCCATCCATCGCACTTCTTATTTTGGGCTTGAGTCACTCCCAGAAGTCACTAGACTGACACACTGGACATCTCTCTCGTCCATCACAGCACCGACATACAGACAAACCACCAGTTCATCTTAACCCAATCTGCATTAGTACGAGCTGATGGCAGAAGCATGTAAACATCCACGGGAAACACGGGAAGAACACGCTAACTCCACACAGGAAGTCGACCGGGTGTTTGCTCTCCAAAGCGAGAGAACCCCTAAGTCTGGCTCCAGCCTGAGATAAACTCCCATGTCCAACTTTCCAGATTGTCAGTAAATTTGTTATCTTTGTTTTGAAGGACTGAGATTCAGCTCCTCAGATGATGAGCGCTGCAGCCTGAAGGGACCATTAGCAGGAGGTTGAGTCTTGTTAGTTCTATTTACAGTGATAATCAGCGGCTGCAGACGAGGGACGAGGGATCAGGACGCAGAGAAGCTTCTCTGGAGCGAAGCTGCTTCTTCTGATTCAGACACATTATTCACAAACACGTTTTATTCAAACACGGTGAACGATTCAATCATTTGATATCCTGACGTTATCAAACTCATTTTGAAATGAGACCCGACGTCTACTGACATCAGCCAAACACTGTCAGCGGAGGTTTTAACCCTTATGTCTTATTTCGGTTTTTAGTTTTCAAATTCAAAAAATTAAAATATTTATAATGTAGAAAAAGTTCTAACAGGTTTCATGTTCTTTCCACTTTATTGAACTCTCTGTTAGTTTTCACAGCTCAAAACCTTCTTAGCAAACTTTTGAAAGACTGATTATCACTGAAAACCGTTTTTATTTGTGATAAATCTTATTTATTACGATTCCAACTTTAAGGATTATTGTATATTGTTGCCTTTAGTATTTTTACCATTCTTATCTTATCTATAGATATTCACTCTCTTTTCTTAGTGTCTCTATCTTTTCCTCCTCTTCTTAATGCTTTGGACTCACATCTCCTCGAGAGCAGCGTCATTAACACAAACGCATCCAGAACACAAACCTCGGCCCTAATGGAGTCGTTCATCAATGAGCCGGTTGTTATGAGTTGAGCTTGTTAAGCTGAGTGACAGATCAGAGAGGAACCATGACGCTGTCCTGTCTCATGGACACGGACGGGATTCAGACAACGAGCTGAAACGTGATCACCCGTCTGTCTCCGCCCTGTGTTGTTACAATCACAGAATATTTTTTGTGTTGTTTTTTTTTCTCACTGTAATTTGCTTGAGTTCGTGTCTCTGGTGTGATTTTTACAGCCGTTTGGTTTCCTGCTCGGAAGTCGCTGTGTAAACTAAACGAAGGAGGCAAACAAACCAGATGAACCTGTGAATTTTGTACAAACTGTAGGAACAAATGACTGTTTTTCTACCGAGCCTGTTATCAATCTATGTTTCTTTGGTGGAGGGGGGGGATGGTGGGTGGGGAGGGGGGGAAGCTGTCCCCTGTAAAGGGCGGTTGTGGTTGTTTGGGGAACGAGGGATGAGATTTTTTTCTGCAAACGGTCGGGGACTGTGCAATGACTACTTGTAATTATTAAGAGAATCCAGAGTATAGAGGTGGAAAAAAAACTGTCCCTTGTGACAAATGAAATAAAGTGTTATATTTGCATGATTCCCTGTATTTTCATGGAGCAGATATTTATGGTTGTGTATACTGAGTGTATGTACGTCATAGCTGTTTAATTATGAAAATGAAAAACTGTCACTTTCTTCTGTGAATATAAATATACAGATTTCTTAGCTCTTTTATGACGAACCGAGTGTTGCTGAGTGTTTCTCTTGTTGCTGTCGCTCTTCACGCCGTCGCCAGAATCCGATCTTCTGTTCAGCCGACGTCGTTCGTGTGAGCAACTCTTTCAAAGTCGCTCTATCCTCCGAGACGCGGTGAGAACCCGCTCCGCTGAGGTTTAGGAATTACACCCCAACAAATCCTGCTTTCAAACTTTACACCCGCGGGAGACGGATTTACATTTTTCTAAATCGAGGCTTCAAACGCCGACTCCTCCCAGAAAAAAACCTCTAAATGCATTACAGCCTCTCCGTCTTAAACACGCCTGCCACAGGGGAGGAGCTCTGGAGCATCGCTCTGCTTCTCGAGTGTTCTGACTGGAAAACGTTTCACAAACCAGTCACATGGGGCTTTGGTTGCTGAAAGACCCGATGTAAAAAAAAACAAGCCAACTAAGAGTCGGGAAAGTGACTTTAGAAAGAGACTCCTGAGGTTTTACTCCAATGAAGTAATTTGTCAGATTCTGTCCCCTGGTATCTCTTGTACAATATATACTTTGAGATGTAAAAACAAAACTCAGATCTGTAAATATACTGATTAATTCATGATAACAACAAAAGGCGACAGATGTCACATTCAACTTTAAACAGCTTTGTTTAGACTGTTTCAACTGCTGCACAGAAACAGAGAATATTAATGAGGAGGAGCAGAGTTTAACATGGAAAATCACTGGTATATAAATATAAAAGGGAATCTATGGACCTTAAATATGTCTGATAAATAGTCTAATACCAGTTTAACAGGACTGATATAAGAGTGAGGATGGAAAGGATGAAGGGATGGAAAGAGATTCTGTAGATGAACGAAAGTCGTTAGACTCTCTGTGGAAGTTTTGCTAAAGGACAAGTTATTTATTTCTCATATGCCTTATGTTCTCAGGGAAGAGGGTGAAAGTAAAGGACCTGAGAAAACAAAACAAAGAGTAAAGAAGAGGATATGATCATAAGTTATACTTAAAAAACATGTGCTTATCATTGACTTCACTATTGGCTGAAATGCTGAAGTGTTTTTAGAGATTAAAGTGT
Organism: Pseudopleuronectes americanus; assembly: GCA_038501795.1. Classification (NCBI taxonomy): domain Eukaryota; kingdom Metazoa; phylum Chordata; class Actinopteri; order Pleuronectiformes; family Pleuronectidae; genus Pseudopleuronectes; species Pseudopleuronectes americanus. Next base: position 878,236 of record CM076721.1, read on the forward strand.
GTTACTGGTGTTAATATAAATCAAAACAAATGTAGAAAAAGCAGTGAAGATAATTATTTTCCACTCCGATTATCTCCTCTGGAAACTCTCGGTTTAATCAGCGAAATAAAAAGATATTAAAAAACAGCAGGAGCTTCAGTGATGTGAGTTTATTGCTTTGAGGATCCTTCATCCTGATGATTGAAGATGAGCAGTCGGATAATGTTTCACTGAGAAGTTGAACCAGATACAACAGGTTCCTGAATGGTCTCATTAGAATTAGAATTTATATTTAGTATATACATCCTCAAATTGTACAAAACGAGGCAAAAACTGTGACATCATCGTTGAGATCCTGAGCAACCAATCGTGAGTGAGTAAGATTTAAACAAAATGTATAGATAAATTAGTCTGATTATTGCTGATAAGAGTTTATCATTTAGTCAAACCTATGTCCCATCTGCTAACGTGGGGGAGGCAGGTTTTATAACCTGTCCTGCAATCAGCAACCAGGATGATCAAAATGTTTGGGTTGCATTTTTACCATCAATGAACCAGTTCCATAATCATTTCTTCTTAACTAGGGACTAAACCTTTCCATTCTCAAATAAACAGTTTTAACTTTGTGCTCTCAGTCTTGAAGTAAATGTGTAATTTATAAAAAACAGAAAATGACCCAGTTGTGTAATCTGGGACTTGAAAAGCACCACAGCCAATAACAAAGTAGAAAAAGCAACTTGCAGAGTGCAGAAGTCGACTGAAGTGAGGTGAATAGAAGTGAAGTTAAGAGAAGTGAAGTGACCACAGACTTCAGGAAAGAAAATGACCAAACAGAGTAGAACTGAACTGAAGGCAGTTTGACACGTGAACCTTCAATACTCAGCAACTGGGATTCGACATAAACAAAGTTTATATTAGAAGCTGGAGACGCTAACGTGGAGATTCTCCGTCGGTCAAAAGGAAACTACATCATTCAGCAGGAATCCAACTGCAGCACCAAGGACAGCTCCATGATCAGCACCATGGACAGCTCCAGGATCAGCACCATGGACAGCTCTAGCATCCGCATCATGATCAGCTCCAGAATCAGAACCAAGGACAGCTCCAGGATCAGCACCCTGGACAGCTCCAGGATCAGCACCATGGACAGGTCCAGGATCAGCACCCTGGACAGCTCCAGACACTGAGCTGTGTGTACCTCTTGTGAAAACAGTTTTTTTATATAAAATCCAAAGAGATAAAGAACAAAAAGGATGAAGTCACTCAGACGCCAAAATATGATTAAATGATTAGTTACAGTGACCAACATTATCTTACTAATGCAATGACCAACTGAAAATACTCATTAAGTTCTGAAACATACTGACCGCACGCACACACACACACACACACGCACACACACACACACACACACAAGCATGCACATGTATATGCAATGATCCACAAGAACAACTTGCCCAAGACATTGGCAACAAATACGACAAGCACAACATATAGATTAATTGAGTTAACTGGGTAACACAATCTGCAGACTGTTTGTTACAAGTGTTGTTAGCATTGAAAGCTGCAGTTTACATTAGGAAGAAGCTATTAACAACTTAAACAGGCGCATGTCATTGTCCCATTTTACCGCCAAAGTCCCCACTTCACACATGAAGCTGTTCTTTGAATTTGAAGCTGTTGCATGTTTCTAATGTAGAATAATAATCCAGTTAGTGACACAATTCTTTATTGAAGTCTCTAAAAACAATCAAACCCAGGGAAATGCTCCTTTTAAATCAAGAACACAATTAGCCTTGTTTTGGTCCCTTGTAATGATCACGATCATTCATTGTCTTTAGCTTCATAATGTGAACACAACTTTGATAAATGACCTCATCACTGAACTTGATTTGCTTCACAACATCATTAAACCAGGTCTTATGTTATTGTTTTTGATCGAGAGGCCCCCAGGGACCAACGTTACATATTCTGTGTTTAAAACTCGACTGAATAACTGAGGAACTTAAACTGGAAAATAAACAAAAACCACCAGGCATCCCCCAGAGAAATGAACAGCTTCCACCGTCATCCTGCTGGATTCAAACATTCTGCACATGTGGAACGTGCCCTCTGCCTTTCACTGTGAGCGGCGATCAGGCTTTGAGAGTTTTGTTTCTGTCTTTGTGCAGCGGCCCCGGGAGGAAGCGGCGCCGGTGGCCTGCAGCAGGAGACAGAGATGGGCTAGGGAGATACGAGCACTTGACTCTTCCCCGCCTCCTTGATGGGAACTCATTGTGTTCTGACCTTTAAGTTCCTCGATATCTCCCTCCACGTCTCCCTCGCTGTTTTTCCTCCCAGCCGCTATCTCGCTGTGAGGGCCCCCGACGTGACAGCTGACTTGAAGCACTGCCACGGCACCGGCGTTTTGTTTAACGATCCACCCCCCCATCACCCCCCACACCTCTCCTATCTCCCTTTCTTTGCAGAGTCTCTCTTAATATGTTCTGTCTTTCACCTCTCTTCCACTCTCTTTCTCTCTCTCTCCATTTTACTGCCACCTTTCCCCTCCCTCCCTCCCTCGCTTGTTTTAATGAGAACGAAAGAGGGAGCGTGACTGTTGCATATCAGTATGCAGAGCGTCAACCCCCCCCCACCCCTCTCTCTCTCTCAGCAGAAAGCTGGTAACTGGGCCACAGAAACAATGGCTGCTCAGGGCGATGGGACTGAGACTCAGACGTCCACTGACATTTTATATCAGTTCCTCAGAAAATGGCAGAAATAGAAAGAGAAGAAGTGAAAGAACTGAAGAGTCACGACGGAGGCAGATCACATATTTAGTCCCTATATTTACTTCTTTTAATTTGCTTTGTGGATCCGGTTTGATAAGAAAGACTTTTTGTAGAGGCGTCGTACATTCATTATATCTTTATAATTTTGATAAGGATCCAGTCTGGGGTCGTTTTGAGGATTACAGCAGGGGGGGGGACATTTCTCCTATTAAGTACTACTTCAACTTTTATAACAGTAACTTCTCTAATGTGATGTCTGGAACTGTAGAGAGAGGAGTCTGATGACAGATGGTAGTGATGATGATGGTGATGATGAAGGTGACACCCACAGTAGAGCGTGACGCCCTGGACTGAAACTAGAACTACTTAAAATGACACAAACCATTTACTTTGACATTTTTGTTTTGCCCATGACCCGTCTGCTAACATGGAGGAGACAGGGTTTATGACATGTACTGCAGCCAGCCACTAGGGGGTGATTAGGACACACTGGCTTCACTTTTCTTTATAAACAGCCAAAGATTTTAGCTAAAACTCAAATAATAATTAAATAAATAAATCTTTCTCCATTAGCACATCTTCACCAGGTTCGTCACTCATCACACAAAATGTAGAGATTTCAAATGTTTTCTTTTTGTCTGTTGTTCCATCGCAGTCAGAGAGACAAACTGTCCTTGTTGTGGTCTGTGGACGTTTGTGTTTGAGACCCAGGACACTTCTGCTCGACAGGAGCTGACACGTTCACCTGGGCCCCAAATGGCCTCCTGTCTTTCTCGTCCATCTGCTCCTCGTCCGCCCCCAGTGGGTCCATGTCCAGTCTGCCTGTAGTGGTGAGGCGGGGGGGAGGTCTCTGCTTTAACCTGAAACTGGAGAGGGACCAGACCGGATACATGTGCAGCTCCAACAGGATCAGAATGGAATCATGTGTCAGCAGCAATGGGAGAAAAACACATGTTACACAAGGACATACAGCAAAGTTTTTGCCAGACAGAATGTAATGTTGGAGTTTGCTATGAGGAATCAATATTGTTTAACCTTTATACACTGGAATCAAACTTTAACTTTATACCACATAAAACTACAATTATATTCTTGTGTCACCTAAAGCCCCTCAATCTCCCCCTTGTGGCTGGTTGCAGGACATACACCCTCCTCCATGTTAGTGGATGGGACATTGACCAGCATAACATGTCAAAGTACACGTACATTTTTTATAGTACTGATGTATTCTGATAACTTGCTTTTAATTTCTTATCTGAAAGTTCCGTCATCATGATTGACAGCTGAAACCGACTTCGGGCCAATTCAGACATTTTAAAAACAAGTAAAAGAGAGAAACCTTGTGCATGTACACATCAAATACATTTAAACAATATTGACCCTCGTGTTTTCTTTTCTAATCAATGTCCCAAAAAGAGTAATTTATGTTGTTTCTATGATTTGATTTATTACCTGTACTTTCTTTCCTATCTTTTGCAACAGGCCACATTTGATCGAGTGTCACTTCACATTATGAATCCTCCTTTCTTCATTAGAGCTGTCATGATACCGGCTGAGACGGCTCCCTGCATGGAGGAGGGTATCATGTCAGTGATGTGTTAAGTGTACAAGCTATCTATCTATCTATCTATCTATCTATCTATCTATCTATCTATCTATCTATCTATCTATCTATCTATCTATCTATCTATCTATCTATATATCTATCTATCTATCTATCTATCTATCTATCTATCTATCTATCTATCTATCTATCTATCTATCTATCTATCTATCTATCTATCTATCTATCTATCTAACTTTCACTTTGTGACTCTGACAACGACTCAGTGTGTTGAAACTTTTCTCAGTTGCACCTTTTCTCCTCCAGGATTCTCTGCAGGTCCAGTTTCCCATTGAGCGGCTTTGATTACAACTTCTCCTGCTATCGCTGTTTGGAGCCTGGAACTCACCAAATTGCTAAGTACTCCCCTGAAGTTTGTGTTGTGCTGCGGCTGCACACTGCAATTCAAACCGACATCGCAATTCGGTTCGGTTGAAGCAGTGAATGTCGAGCACTTCCCCAGCACATTCAGGGCCTTTACAGCGAAGGGCTAAAGCCATTCACTCTCCAGATGAACTGTTTGCAATGACTATACTTTGTTGCGTCTCGGTTTCCTTCTTGTCCCGACACAATTTGTTGCTTTAATATCCACCTGCAGCACCCGAGAGGCCCGGGGAGACAGAAAGCTCCAATCACGTCTCCTTAGATAAGCATTACCAGAGCCAAGTCTTTGTGGGAGGTAAGACTTCCACTCTCAGGGCTCGTGTGCTCGTGATTAAACCAATAAATGATTCAGTATTAGTTTTAATTATGTGCCTTGACCTTGATCGCAGAGCTCAAGCTCATAAGAGGACATCGCTCAGTTCTTAGTGACGTAACAAAGAACAGCAGGTGAAGCAGCGACGAACAAAAACAAATTTTCTCTGCATCGTCTTGAAGGAAAGAAACACAATGTGACAAGGAAACGATCCGTGAATACAAACACACACATTTCTTTTATTTTCCGCTGCTTCTCCTCATCAGTAATGATGTGGAAGCAGCTTCGGCTCTCATCACTTTAATGTTTAGTACAACGTTGTTTCCCTCCTGACAGAAAAAATCTGTATTTGCAATTAGTTTGAGTTTTTGGGGAGAAAAGCTCCGTTGAGTCTCCTCTTAACTCTCAGTTACAATATTGTGAGACGCTGTAAATGTGATGAGAACGTGGAGTCGTGGGAGATGACATGCAGCTTTATCACTTCTGGATTATTCCTTCTATTTCCGTGATACTTCCAGACGCAGCCGGGCTCTGGCTCGGTGAAACTGACCCGTGTCAGTCTCATTTCAGAGCAAGTGGGAACCTGTTTGCTCTCGGTGCTGAGTCAGCGGCTGTAAAGACTCAACACCGCCGCAGTTAATGTGGTCATTCGTCCGCAATGACTCAGATGGAAAATTGCCTGCACCGTGTAAAAAGGGCGAAGACGAGGGGTCGTTTCAAAATCCATCTCAGGAAATGAACTGCTCTTTTTCTTATCAGTGGTAATTTCTGCAGGACATATATATTTTATATTTCCTTTCTAAGCCATTTAAAAAGTGCTCAGATGGTGAAATACATAAAGACACTCAGTCATAAGGGGAATATTGAGGCTTCTAAGTAGCTCTCGGTGGATGATTACCCTGCCGCCTGTGACGAGGCTAAGAACATTTATTTGTGCAGCACATTTCAAACACAAAGGGAATTCACACTGCGTTGAAAACACCAGAGAGAAAAAACTGCATGAAGATATTAATGCAAATTATTGTAATAAAGGTTTTAGAATTAAGAGCAGGGACATAACTGCAGGACAAGAGGGGGAAGCGGTTCATGATGAGTAGTTCATGTTCAGTCAGAGGGAGCACGATGGGACTTCAGCTAAATCAACATTGGGATTTTTATTATATTTAATTAACATTTTTTATGGGATACCTGCAGCAAAGAGAAATGAGGCCAAAGAGAACCAGCCAAGAGATTCTTAAATAACTTCTCCCTGCATGTCGATGGGAAAGGACCTGAATCCCGACTGAAACAACAACTGGTCAGGAAGCTGTAGATAATCCCACTGGGAGCCCCACAGACCAGTGCACAACATGACCAGTGAACCACTAAACAGACAGTTTCTTCTCGTGCATGCAGACTGGACACAGACAGATGTTGAGCTGAGGAGAAGAAATACAAAAAACTTTGTCTGATTTATACATTTTAGATGAAAATAGACTACTCACCTGGATTGCCCCCTGGTGGCCGGTTGTGGTTTACTTCCTTCAAGCTGCAGGTGACTCTTTAACTGAGGGTTGTTCTAGATCCTGTCAGTCGCTCTGTCTCCCAGGGGAAGGTTTTGTTTCAGGACAGGTGCTTGTCTGGCTGTGTGGGGTCAGCAGTAAACCTCCCTGCTCTTTTTATCACCCGGCCCATGATGCAGTGCTTCCATTGACAGCTGCTGACAGGTAATAACCGCCCGGCGGCCTGGACGTCAGCAGAGGTCGACCCTTGGAGTGACAGAGGCAGAGGAGCTGCTGCAGGATTAAGTTTCATCCCAAATATCCTCACAAAGCCATCAACACACCAAGGTCACACAAGTAGCACGTGAGGAATTTGATAACATTTTTCCCAAAGAAGTCAAATCTCTGTAGCAAATGAAGCTGTACACAAACAATCATTCTTAGAGGCCAGTCTTTTGTCTTTAATTACAACGTGAGCTGTAAATTACATCGGACGGACGAATCTTAATGTGTTTCTAACTTTGTGGGGTCAGTTTGAAGAATGTTCTTCTTAAATAGGATTGTGTGTTTGTGTAAAATCAAAATGTCCATAACCTCCACCAAGGCCCAACTGTCCCCTTAAATACATCAAGCTGCCCTAAAGTGCAAACACACACAGATATCAGTCCTGTAAATATCACAGATTCGTTCAGTTCCCTGGGGAATTGGTTGGAATGTAAACAAAACGAGATAGAGTTGATGATGTTAAAGAGAGAGACAAACAATGTTTTGATTGGGATCCATTTGTTCTTCAGTGACCTGTAGCACATCCTTCCACCAGGCTCCATGGTAATCTGTCTGCTTGTTTTTGCATCATAATAATAATAGTATTCAAAAACGTTATTTCTACAGCACTTTACAAAACAAAGTTACAAAGGGCTTTAAACATTTAAAACACAATCAAATATGACTGGACAGAAACAAACTAAACAGTGAATCATACAGAAGGACTAGCCCTTTGAACCGGAATCATGAAAAGCTTTCCTAAAAAGATCAGTGTTGATTAGTGATTTAAAAGATGTCACTGAATCTACAAGCCTCAAATCCTCGGGCAGGGAGAGAGAGAGGCTGTAACAGGGCTGAGGACATCTTGTCTTCTAAGGATCCTACAAACTAACGTGAAAACATAACCTCCTCATGCGTATAGGTGAGGAATAATCTTTGTGAGTTGTAAGAGCTTTGTCGACCTGCTCAGAGCTCTGACCCAATTCAACATGATTGAGATGAACCAGAAAGAAAACACACGAATGCTCCTGTGGTCGAATGGGATGAAATATCTGGAGCCAGTTTCTCAAACCTTGTGCCAGATCTTCCCAGAAGAATAAAAGCTGTTATGAAAGCAGACGAGTGGAAATGGTTTCACATGTTTGGCCATGAGGTGTGTGATAGTACCTCTAAATCTTAAAGTACTGTTACAATAAGTACACACACACACACACACACACAAACCAGATACACTCATAAACACAATTGAATCCTCTGAGAACACACACACACACACACAGCAATTCATTACCTATTGGAACTGCCATTGACCTCATTGGGCAATCAATTGTATTCTGCACAGAGATGCCACACATACACATACACACGCAGCGCACACAAACACACTCCCACACACACACACACGTACACAGCAGGGTTTAATCAGAACTTTGACCTGAGCACTAATTGCAGACGCAGCAGTATTTCCTGCTGATTTGTTATCTCTCTTTATTGTGCAAAGTCTGTTCTTTTACTGTGAAACAAGACAGTTCGTGCTGAGGGGGAGTGTGTGGGGGGGGGGAGACGGAGGTAGAGAGAGTGTGAGAGTAATATCAATCAGGGGAAATCAGTTTGAAGTGCCTCCTCTCTCTCTCTCTCTCTCTCTCTCTCTCTCTCCTCTCTCTCTCTCTCTCTCTCTCTCTCTCTCTCTCCTGTCCCCTCCACTCGTCTCCTCTTATCTCTCCTTTTATTATCTTCACGCTGCACTCTCCAACTTTTCCTCATCCCGACTCCACTTTACCTGCAATTTCCTCCGCTGGCTTCCTCCTTCAGTCGACCTCTGGCCTCGTCTCCACGCCGCCCTCTTCACAGCACGGCAGGCAGAACAGTGGTGAGGGCCGTACAGCCGGCTGATTGGACGAGAAGCTTCCTGTCCGCCGGGGTTCAAATGTTACAGCAGGCCTCTCGGTTCATGTTCAAGATGCTTAAAGACACCGTTTATAGACACTTCACAAGTCCAAAGGTTTGTGGACATTCTGATCCTCACATTTAGAGTTTGTGATCAGGTCATTTACTGAACTTATCCTCACGCTGCAGTGATACACTGTGTATATTATTTTTTATTCCATTTTCCTTGCACTTAAATATTGCATGTTTGTTGCATTATACTTACCGAGGCCTATTTTTGACTCTTGCTCCCCATTGTAGGACTAAAACAGGACTATCTTCTCTTCCCTTCTCTTCTCTTCTCTTCTCTTCTCTTCTCTTCTCTTCTCTTCTCTTCTCTTCTCTTCTCTTCTCTTCTCTTCTCTTCTCTTCTCTTAGAACACCCAATATGGTGCAAGCAGCTCATTACAACCCAGATTCTAGGTTTCATTGTCAAGCGACCTGTAGTGACCCTTTTCCTCTGAGAAGAGCAAAGGAGGGAGTTAAGACAAAGGTTAAGAGCAGGTTGGGATGGACGATGGATGGATGAGTGGATGGATGGATGGATGAGTGGATGGATGGATGACGTGTGCACATTGAGATACGGGTCAAGGTAAAGGCTGAATTTATGCTACATCAGTCTTTGAGGTTTGAGTTTATTCTCTGTTCCACTGACATTTAAGATTCTCCATCTCAGAAAACATTTAAAGTATCCAAGAAACAGCAGGACAACACACGCCTCGGGGAGACACACACAATATCTTCTGTGTTCTGAAAGTTGGACGAGCTGAAAGTTTCCACAAGTCTGATGGAGTGTTTTAGCTTTGGGGGGGTTTTGAATTCAGGATTCAGAACATCCACCTGAGGACATAGAGACAAAGAGTCGCCCCAGATATGACATCTTGTTTTGTTTTTCTCCCACTTGCAAAGTTTGGCGTTGTCATTGAAATGCTCATATCTTCAGAAAATACTTTTTCCTCTCTGCTACTACAGCTGCATTTATAGATTGGGTATCATAGTATTTATAGAAAACACATTTTTGATTTGATTCATGCTGAGTTAGTAGAGAGAGGATCCATCATATCCAGTGACAACTGTAATCTGTTGAAGACCGATTGGAAAATCAGAGCAGCTCCAGAGACTCTGAGACTTAATAACGTGTGCTTATGATTCTCATATACATTAGATATCTTTAAATATAACAATCCAAAGAAAGTGAAAGCAGTTTCCCAATGGTTTGTAGATTATTTGAATCTTGTAAAGTGGCAGCAAAACACAAAGAGTAAAGTTGTTTCTTTTATGGGTTTTCAATGTCAGTGGGAATCCTGCGTTACCTTTTTTTGTGGCGACGAGGGAGTTCCTTAAACGCCACCTTCCCCCCAAAAGCCTCTCAGAAGTCTTTCCATAATCAAACACTCCTCTTCCTGTCGGCTTGAAAGTCGACTGTTGAAAGTGAAGTTGTTTCATCTGTGAGAGAAAGAAAAGAAGCTGTGGTCAGCTGGGCTCCAAGTCCCTGAACAGAGATATCAATAATGACCCGTTTTCAAAAAGCTCATGAAAAAACGTCTCAACATTAAAAAAGTGTAAATGTTTGAGAAAGGCAAAGTTTTTTTAAAGGCACTTCTCAAGTTTTTGTAAGTAATTTACTTTCTTTATTGGTCCTTATGTGCAACACACTCACTTTTAGACATTGATTGTTCCTGTGGACGATGAAAAACCCATTAACAGAACAACTCAATAAAAACCTTCTTAAATCCATCATGCATTTTAATGATCAGTATGTTTTGGTCACATCAATTCTTCTATAGTCCATTAATTATCCATAATAATCACGACTGAAATATTTTTTTCAGTCCATCAGCGTGTCTACATTTGCAACCGCTTCTTCCATGATCAGCCCCCTGAACCATAGGACTTCCTGTTTTACTTTGACAATATCTTTCACCTTCCTGTCATTTCACTTCCTGCTTCCTGGTCACCTGATTCACCTGCACCTCGTCTGCCCCTGTACTTCCAGCTCAGAAACCCCAGAGAAGCCTTTACTCCTTGTCTCATGGTTTGTGTTCACACGCCCCCTCGTGGTCTCCATCCCTGTTTCTCCTCATGTACAAACTTTTTCTCCTGTTTCGTCTTTATCTGTAAGTTTCAGAAGACGCACACAAATACACACAACATGATCGCGGAGTTCGCACAAACGGCTCTTGTCAGTTTCTGTATCATCTTTAAAATCCAGTTTGTCTACATGAGTCAGTTTGTCCTTGGAACAAATGTGAAAAGCAACGAGGACGTCGCTCACATTTCCCCCCGGAGATGATCTCACTTGAAAGATTTAACAATCACACAAATGTTCAGTGTGTAAATTAATTACATTTGACTGTTAAATGTCATCACCGGTCTCTGAAGCACCAACACAACAACAACAAGTGTGATTCACACTCAGCACCTTCACTCATGTTAAACAGATCATGGACATTATGCATCATTTTGATTTAGTAAAATGAGAAGAGACGCAGTTATGTAAATTATTATTTGCTGATTTTTTTTTACTGAAATCAAATCCCACATTTGCATGAACAAAACAACACAAAACAAAACTGTCTCTTCTTCACGTGTGTAGAAAAATTTCTCCACTGTACAAATACAGTTAATCAAACGTCTGATTGGATTTTAATTGCATAGTATATTTTCTTAATTAAAAAAACAACGCACACTAGAAAACCTGATTGGCCGGAAGGTTGATGATCATCTTCATTAGGTCTTTACTTCTGACTGGTTTGTGTTGCTCTCACCCTCCTCTTCCTCTCTGGGTCGGACAAAGTCTGATTTGTGTTTGTCTGCTTCATAGACCAATTATCTCATTGTCTTGTTTGTGTATATGTGTGTGTTTGTAGTTGAGCGGCATTACAGCGCTCAAAAGTTAAGCCAAAGGGTCATAAAGTTTGAGCTCTTGGAAAAAATTTTCTCTCCGAAAACCATTCAAGCCTGAGAGAAGTGCTATACAAATAAAGCTTATACTATTATTATTCAGCTTTTTAATTTCCGAGCCTTACTTTCTCCAGCAAACATGAACCAACCTCAAAACTACGTCTGATTCCTTCAGGTCCTGGATCAGTTCTTATCACAGAGCTTACGCTGCTCACATTTCAAACTCCGTCTCTAAGTTTCCTGAAGTGAAAGTGTTTGGATTGTGTGATGAAGTCGGTACCTGGAGAAAACCTACTCAGGCACGAGGAGATCAAACTCTGCACAGAAAGGCTCCGACCACTTCACACCAGGAACCTCCTCGCTTTGAGGCACCGGCACCAAACCGCTCTACCACCGTGCCAACATGAGCGTGTGAATCAATGGGCCTGTCCACAGCAGCTGTCAGATCTTCTCTCTGAGGTCAGGCCCTTTCATCTCGTCTTCATCCTCTTCCTCTCCTCCCACCCGTCCTCCCTCGTTCCCATGAAGCCTTTCAGCCGACTCACTGGAGGCCGGAGCCGCGTCACACCGCTCACTCACCGCTTCCTGAGAGTCGGTGGCTTGAATGTAATGATTATTTATTCTGTGCGTGGCGTTTATCCTCTGACTCATGTGTGCGTTGCAGAGTTACGGAGCAAGATGCTACATAATACACCGAGATTTACAAAAGAGAATAAAGTGTAAGTTTGAAGCTTCAGCAACAAACTGGGAACAGAATCCTCCTCATACACAATATTATAATTTATACTTTTGTATACCGATTTATTTTTAATTTCTCAGGTACAGCCCAGAAGGTTAAAGACACACAAAGCCATATTGGCAGTTAATTTGCATTCAGTACAATTGACAACTACTAAACTGCTAAAATCCCTTAACGACAAACTTCATCATGTTCAAGAAGCCAAAAACTGAATTTGTGAGTCCACAGGGATCTGACACGCACAACTACAGCCGGAACTATGACAGCTGACTGTTTGCATGGATGGTAAAAACTTTACGGATGATAGCGTGAGCGAGCATGAGGCAAATTGCAGCTGTACAGTGCAGCAATGGAGCATAGGACCAGATTTAAAGATCTCCTTTGTTGCTATGAGAAGTGAAAGAACATGTTTGGGTTCATTATGACACCGTGGTGGGACAAATCAAATCGTGGTTAAGAGGAAACAATGTAGGGTGCCCTGTTACCTTTGTGTCTGTGACAGAACTGGCACCTTGTATCACATCATGCATCGTAGTGTTCATTAGAGAAATCAGTGACATCAGCTGAGGTTATAATAATTTACTTCTTTCTCCATCAGTTCTCATCTTTTTGAATTTTCCCTCCTTCTCTATCGATCTTGTTGTTTCATTAACCGTCTCTTCTTTTACTTTGTTCTTTCTACCTTTGCACCTTCTCTCATTTGTCCTGCCTCTTCTCCTTTTCTCCTTCCTCAGTTTCCTTTGACATGTCTCTCTCCTCGTCCCTGACCTCTGCACGTCCGTCTCCATTAGTTCACTTCCAGCCCTTCCTTCTTCATCTCATGCACTCGCCTCATCTTTTTGTTCTGTTCAGAGTCGACCTGACAGCTTAGTTCTTCGCAGCCTCAGTCTTTTTTCCCTCATCTTACATCAGACTCTCTCTTCTCTCTCCCTTCCTTTGTTTTTCTTGTCTCTCTGTTTCTCCCTCCTTGCACATCTGAGCTGAACAGCTCACCCCATGCTGGACTCCTGTGTTTCTTTCTTAAAGGTACTGTAATCTATCCAGGTCGGCCATTAGGAGCTACAGACTGCTGGCAAATTGAGCCCCATTATCCCGACTCGCTCCGGCGCAGAAAAGATCTAAAGACATACATTAAATTCCTGTTGTATAATTAGTACTAGTCTATATTTGCCCAAAATATAATTAAATGTGGCCTTTTTGTCAAAAAGCAGGTGTAAATATTTTAACTCCCCAGTTCTGCTACCTCTGCATTAACAGGAAGGTTCTGTAAATGCCATCTCTACCTATGGAGCCCTTCTCCACGATGGAGCTGTAACCACCAACATCTCTGTTTTAACTAACATCAACGACTGATGTGTTTTCTGAGCTCACTTGTTTTCTTTAAGTCTGAAAGAATGCAGCAAAGCGAAAGGCAAGATTTTTCCGCCCTGTATTGACTGAAAAGCTCTCAGGCTCATCTGACTGGTAAAATCACCTTCTTGTGATTGTGCAGATCAGTGCTGGAGTTTGGATTCTGTCCAGTCGGCTCCATGAGCTTCTGACTCTAAATGTTATTTACTCAACTGCTCATCCCCGGCTTGTACAGCTCAGCTCTTAAGTAATCTATAACGGGTTCGTCTGATTTCCCTTATTTGATTGTTCGCCGCTCCTCCATCCTCGGTTGACCTGGAGAGATCGTTACCGTCCTGCAGACTGAAGGCCGGCCCCTGAGCTCCTGTTTGTGCTCGGAGGAGGAGGATGGAGGAGCAGGGAAGGAAAGAGGAGGAGGAGGAGGAGCCATTAAAAAAGACATTTGAGACCATTTTCCTTGATGTGTTTCAGCGGACAGACACGCCCCTTTTATAAAGAAACAAGATGGTGATTGGACGCTGCAGCTGATCAGATTGAACCTCATCACAGTTTTATCACAGAGATCAATAATCCACTTGGGGTTTTATCTGTTTTAGATTTGATCTCCTCTTGGTTCATTTGATGTGTGAGCTGAATATTTATGGTTTTGTTTGACTCATCTATGCACAAAATTCATATACGAACATTATGCAGGTTATTAATATATTTATGAATAATTATGATGGGAGATTAAAAAACACTTGGATGCTCTCATCTTTTTAAGAGGCCATTTCATTTATGGGCCGATGTGTCAACCACTGGAAGTCGCAGGACAGATGTTGAGAGCAAACGGGTGGAGCCAGCTGTTTTACCATCATCAGGAACAGATGCCATTTTTTTTACGATGGTTCGGAGGAAAGGACAGAAACTGGATTCCTTGATTCCTCGATTCCTTGATTCCTCATCTCATCTGCTCCATGCATCCCTCCTGGGAAATAAAACTACATGTTTGCAATTAGGTGAATGAAAAATTGCCCGTATTCATAAAGTACTTTTCTCGTCTTGATGACGTCTCAAAGCTCTTTACAGATCAGTTTTGGCCACTCACCAGTTATGGTTCAAATGGGACCAAACCACAGATTTCCTAGTTAGTGGCCAACCCACTTTCTCCTGAGCCACGGCCTCCTGGTATCTGTTTTATAAGCAACTCATCAATAATCCCTCCAGACGATCCTCTCCACGGCCGTGACTCACGCTGGTGGTGAGTCATAGCGTGACGGCCCAGTTCCAAAGCAATCCCATTATGACAGAGCAGCCCATGTTGCAGCCATGAGCAAAACGAGTTAAAGGCAACAAGTGGAGCAGAGGAACCAGCTCTAACCTGGTTTATTGAAGACCTCCATGTTGACCTTGGGTTTCTCCAGGCCTCGGCTCTCGGGAGTCGAGGCCGATTGTCCCGTGGAAATTACACAAAGGAGAAGTCGTGGATTACTGTTCCTCTGCAGATAATGAAAACCTGACAAGGAGGCAATGACCCTATTAAGATAATAAATCGGTGAGTATTTTAAAATGTCAGCACAACCGTGTGTAGTATCTGGAGAAGATCACAGGGCCAGACACCATCAAGTTTAACAGCTCAGATATATATTGTCTTTTAAAGTGAAAGCAGCACATTTTTATCATCGTGAGTTAATTCTAACGTTAATGTTTCAGTGCTTTCATCTCTGAGGTAGATGACAGGGCTTCACATATACAACTTTAAAATACACTTGGTGTTACTGTCTCTGTGTAAAGCTGCTTATGACATCTGCAATCGATGCTAATAACTAAAATGACAATCAGAGAGTGAATATCTCTGACAGGGAACAATCCTCCTTAATTCAATCGAGCCGAACCAAATAATCAGTCCTCTAAATATGCCCGATTTATTTCATCAAGATCTCTGTATCATTTCTTTATAAAAGTCACAAAACATGCCCGACCTGAACCACCTCTTCCACCAAGTTTAGTGTGAATCCATCCAATAGTTTTTTGTGTAATGCTGCTTCCCGACAAACGATGAAAACACAACCATAACGGACAAATTGGGGTTTTGTAAATTCACAGTTTTGAGCAGAACATGTTGTTGGACCCAGAAACTGTAGGAAAAGCTTTGTGGACGAGCGTATCGGTGTGTTCATCATAGAAATGTGGCGCACACAACACAATAATGATGCAGAAGTATTGTACATAACACAATAGAGGAAAGAAAAACTGGAAAACCATCATGTCTCCTTCAGCCTGAAATCACCTCACTCTGTGCTTTTCACATAGTTTGATTTATGCTCTTTACAGCTCGAGTCAGAAGTTTCACCGCTAACTGTTCCTGGAGGAAAATCATTTCCTTGTTGTGGTGACTCAGAGGTGAAAATACACATAATCCTGCACATAAAAGTTGACAATGTGAAGTTCAACGTGTGGTGATAAACAACCCGTGTTTACCCAATGAAACATTAACTGTGCCATGAAAAATGTGATCTGTAAATAACCCGTAACAAAAGGTGGTTAACATTTACAATGTATTGCAAAACACAGACTGGAGAGTACTCGTAGAAACCTTGATTGGGGCCTTGTACTTGAAGTAAAAATCCAAAGTACACTGAGTACAACCATCATGAAGGGGTGTCATATTATAGATATAGATCCGCTGGATGGAAACCCTGGTCCTGGAGACGTTATCACACTGATGCACTGAGGATAAAGGAGGATTATGCTCCTCTCAGTCAGAAGGTCCTGGATCTACTGTGTGGAGTTTGGACCTGAGGTTAGAACCTGGTTTCACAGATAGATCTTCACAACTGTCCCACAAAGCTCTGGTTCTACTCATCTACTCGTGCTCCAATAATTAACACCAGGAGCACGTGTGGCCGCTGCTCCTCCTCCTCCTGTAACCTTCCTCCTCTCCTGCATTTCACTCCTAATCAGCGAAGAGGAGTCCTTGTCGTGTGTGAAGATGATGAAGGTGTAACTGCTGAATATTCTGTGTCTGCTGAGCTAATAATGGGAGTGGTCACCAACGTGAGCGTGCACAGCGGCTAAATGGTGAGTGATGAATAGGTAATAAAACCTGGCATCAATTATTAACAGGCTTCCTTGTTATAAATCACCTGTGTGTGTGTGTGTGTGTGTGTGTGTGTGGTGTGTGTGTGTGTTAGTGGGCCGAGGGTGGTCTCTCTCTTTATAAATAATGAACTTTAAATTCTCACCTGCATCGGGGATTTCAAACCTTTCAAACCGTGAGATGAACAGATTTTTGAATAAGGGGGATGTACAATGTTTTTGTTTTGTGTGTCTGTGTGTGTGTGAGTGTGTCTGAGTGTGACAGAGTGTTCATGTAACAGAGCAGACGGGACTTATTATCCACTGATGTGTGTTTGTTTGCTCAGTGGCTTCATGCAGAAAGCTTCTCACTCTGGAGCTGCATTATTCAGACGTCGGGGAACGAGGTGCGATTCGCTGTTTCCCGCTTCGTGTTTTCACGATTGTGTTTGGACTCGCGTCAGGAGGACGATTCCAAAAAAAAGGAAGAAGCTTAATCTCTTCATTTCAACTTGTTTCTTGTGACGGTGAAGAGGAAGAGAACAACACTGGCGTCCGTGCCAGGAGCCCATTACAGACTGAGACGCTGCCAGCAGCAGATCCAACTTCATGTCCATTATATCACTTCCTTATGTAAAAATAACTATTTCACTGTGTGTTTGCACATCACTGCTCTCCTCCTACTTCTTCTGCTTTTGTCTTATTCTTGTTGTCTTGTTGCCTGATACTGACAACGTCTCATTGTGTGCAGCAGCACGTTGTTCTGAAACCATCAGCGGGATTAATAAATTATATATAGGAAAATAAATCTATGACGTAAATAGGTAAAATTCCAAATGTTTGCTCGTTTCAGTTTCTTAAAAGTTACGATTAACAGATTTTATTTGGATGAAACACAAGATTTTTAAAACATTTATAAACTAAACTCAAATTTTTACTCCAAGTTCTTTAATGATACATTTTTCCTGCATTCAAATCAATCACCAGACAGAGAAAGTGCAAACGTGTCATTTTTAACTGCCTCAACCTTCATTCTACTGATTAAAATGTATTATCCTTCAGTTCAGTCATATTAATAAATTAATATTGGTGTAACTTGAGGTTTGCTTATCTTTCTCCCATAGATTGTATATAAAGCTAGAAGAACAGGTCATGACCCCTGTCTCCTCCACGTCAGCAGATGGGACATGGGCCAGAATAAGACGTCAAAGTAAACTTTAAATATTTGCTCCTCAAAGATGGATTCTGGCTTTTAAACGATTCTTATCACACTGATGTTTTTATGAAAAGTTTGGTTTGAACTCGTTATTTGATGATATCAAAATTGAATGAAATGAAATGTGATGTAAATGTTAAACAGTTTCATGTTTTGAGTTGAATCTAACTCGTCATTTTCTCCCTCAGGCTGAAATTTGGTATTTCACTCCACTCGTGACTTTTGCTCTGAGACGCAGATTCATTTCAGGATCACATTAGATGACTGATGAGCTCTGTGAGAAAAGTACTGCATCGGTAAAAACAATTTGATTTGTTGATGTGGAAAAGAGGCACAAAAAACATTGCACAAATAAAACAAGCAATTTAGGAGCAGGTGGGGAAGATGGAAAACAAACAAAGACAGTGGTGTGTGGTGCAGAAGATGGTTCACCTGGGGTGAAAAATAGAAAGCCTATTGAAAATTGTTTTTTTTCCTGGCCAGTCAGATGTTGTTGTGCATTAAGATTATTACTGTTGTCCCCAAAGAAATAAGGAATACAAAACATCCTCTGTGTATTCCATTGCTGCTCCACATCATAACAGGATGAAGATAAGCATTGGGTGATTGTAATAGTTAAGAAATTATCATGTAGTGTTGTGATAATGTTATTTAACCTCTGTTAGTGTGGATGTATCTTTGCATTTCTTGATTAAAGTATCATGGGATTTTATTTTAATTCTAAATCCTTGATATTATTTCTCGAAAAAGAAACCAGAACCGCAAAATCTTGTGTCTCGTCTACAGGTTCTGCATATTGACAGAGAATCACCTGCCTTGATGTTCTTCTGCTACTTGGGTCGTATAGACATTTAATCCAACAGCAATTTAATCCAACACACACATCACACAATCAGCGCCCCCACTTTAATAACGAAGACTGATTGAACAACTCTCACAGCGGCACAGTGCAACACTAACAACGTCTAATTTTTCCTGCACGCCACAGTCTGGAGAAAGCTAACATACCATAACCACGTAGCATCCACCATTAGCCAGCACATTAGCCATTAACCTCCTGCTGAACGTGGCAGTAACGACACTTCAGATAATCAAGAAACAAGCTGGAGAAAGTTTGAGTCAAGAGACAGTATGTTTCTATACAATGATGTAATAACTGTAGAGCCCCTGCTGCATAAGCTGCCTCGATGGAGTCCAGAGACGCCATCGAGGCAGAATGGAGAAGCGGATTGTTTGTATTTCTCAGATCAAATATCTCCAGATTGCATCAGACTTGCACAAGCTGCTCCAAAGGAAACTCAGTATTTCCCCCTCAAAGAGTCTGTGTGTGTGATGTCTCTCTTCTGTAACACAAACACACACACACACACACACAAACAGCCCACGCAGCAGATTTAGTCGAGCAATTACTAAAACGAACAATCCAACTGTGGTCTAATTAATCCCATAGAAACTATATTAAATATTAAAACTATATGTACTCAATCGGTTGCTAAGCAAACTCTTGGGTAACGAGGGAGCTCCTCCAGCTGAGCAGCTCCATGTTCCTCCAGGATCCTGGATCAGCAGAGTCTGGATCTGTTCGTACTGAAGGTTTATAATCACAGAGGAGATCAGATGCTCATGGTAGTTCAATAATCAATCAAGTGCACGAACTAGCAGCTTCTTCAAATAAACCTCACACTGTGAGTTCTGCCTCCTGATGAACAGGAAGATAACAAACAACTGTTTGTCTAGAGTGAGTCCAGGTCCAGGTTATCATCTCATTCAGCTTCTTTCACAGTGTTGTGTATTCGTTAGAGTAGATCATTTCGACATGTGCTTAAAACATAATGACAGGCTTACATTTATGATGCCCTACCTTCTGGACTCTCGGACCATTCTCAGAGAGTCCTCCAGATGTTTGTTCTAGAAGTTCTCTACCTTTTTGGAAGGACCTTCAACTTAGGGACTGATCTCTGACCGGCTAATGGATGGGTGGAGAAGGAATGTTCTTGACCAATGTGTCTTCATCTTCAGACACAAAAACATTCCCTTCTTTAGTCAGAAATCCAATGGGGGACGTCATTTACCTGAAGTCATGGGCGGACCTAGCCTCTCTATATAAATGTGGGTAAGACCCCCGGCTAGCCAGTCTACACTATTTGGCCTGGGTGATATCTCCGAGTTCTAGAGCTCGTCCTGACCTGTAATACTTTTGTGTAATAAACATTATTATACTTGTAAGTAGTGAGTCTGCGGAGTCCTTCCTTCACAACAACTTTGACAACACTCTGCTGCTTGAAAGATACGACAACAGCTCAGTCAGGAGGTTCACACACTGGAGGAGAACTGACTGATGAGTAAATAATCCATCATTTCAAAACAGGATCAGATGTTTCCACAGAGTTTTTCTCCTTAAAGGTGACAATGTGTGTGATATGGTTTAATTGTCTGAAGGTAAAACACAGTAACTAATGTAATACCACTCTACTCCCAGAAGGCTTGTTAATAAATAACCCTTATGCAAGAATTACACTTAGTTCAGAGAGTTCTCTAATGTGGAGAATCTGTATTTGCTCATTAAGGCTGAGGTCGTGGGATCTCTGCCATGTTGTTAAAAGCAGAACTAGGTGTTGACATCGTGTTTCTTTGTTGAGTCACCGCTGTTATTTCCTGTTCCCTTGACCCCGAGACAATAAAAGTACCTCACTACTTGACTCAAGGCTTTAAATTGTATATGAAAAACATTGTTTCCTGTTACTTCACGCTACTTTACATCATATGTTGCTTTCTAATCCTTGTTAAAGTCCACGTTAGAGGGAGCTCCTCTCCGCCTCGTCAGTTGTCGGGGCGATACTTCCGCTAGGTCCCGAATTTGCATAACGCTCGGCAAACATGCCAATCAGAGGAGACTGGAGTTTCTTTCTGTTTCAGACAGAGGCTGAAGAGAGGAGCTGCAGCAGCGGACAGGCTGAGGAAAGTGAAGTTTTATGAACTCATGTAAACCTTTTACAGGAATAACAGAAACCAATGGTGGAGCAGCGGTTAGCACTGTGGTTTCACAGCAAGAAGGTTTGTCTGTTTGAATCCGGTTTGGTCATCGGGCCCTTTCTGTGTGCAGACTATAAATCGATCATATAGTTGTGAGTGTGAATAGTTGTTGTGTCTCTAAGTGTCAGTCCTGAGATACACAGGTGTGTTACTCTGCCTCTCTCCCACTATCAGCTGGCTAAGGATAAGTGGTGTAGGTAATGGATGGATGCATATAAGCATAATACGTATTTATTTCACCCTCGAGTTCCTGGATGTGCCTCGTATAATGATATGATTCAGATTCATATCGTATAACACGTTAAGGGTTTGCTCTTCTCTGTGAACATCATTCAAAGCAGCCCACCCACTCAGTGGCTCTCTAACACGTGTCGCAGCTCGTCTCTAATGAGTTGCCCTGTGAAATCTTTATGTCCGTATTGGAGAGCGAGGTCTCGTATGAGGAGTCCATCGATCTCTCCTCAAAGAAAGGGAGTCGTGTGGTCGGGGGCCATTAAAGCATCCCTCCATTCACTCTGTAAATCAATGAGACACACAGCAGAGAGAGAGGAAAACATTTCATGGAAACTAATCAGGGTACAAATAAGTGTGTGTCTGTGAGTGTGTGTGTGTGTGAGTGTCCAAAGTGGAGCTCCTCGCTGCTGCAGTAGCTGGAGGATAATCTATAATGAAAAAAGAATTGGTCATGTAATGAAAATGGATTTTACACCTCGCCGCTGCAGCCTAATGGTCACTGGGAGCCATGCCTCTTCTTTTGGATGGTCGGCTCTTCGTGAGGCTTCAGATCAAAGTGTTGGTTTTTATGATCGCTGTTACGGATGTGGAACAAACGCCATCTCTCTCTCCCCCCCCCCGAGTCCCTGCTTATCATGCACGTTTAATGTACAAATTTCATATGTCAGACACGTGTGAGAAGGTGCGAACATGCAGAAGACAGGTAATTGCTTCTCGATGAATTCCTCCCTCCGATCGCCCGACACCACAGGAAGACGGGCGGCTGGTGAGAGGAGTCGTGTGTCTGCCATGTTGAAAACGTTGCTAATTGGATTTCCTTGGCAGCAGTCTGGGACGGCGGGGAGTGGGGGGGGTTAGGGGGGGGAAGAAGAATGAGAAAGTGTGGGTTTCCTTGAGATGAAGCCCACTCTTGTTTGCCCATCATTCCTGCTGCATGCTCCTATGAGGCCTCCTCATCGGGATGTTCCTCGATCAGAACTTAGTGGGACTCTCGTGAATCATCAGGACATAGTTTGTTACTCCACCCATCTCATCAGGGACTGACTCATCGGTTGGACACCAGATGGAAGTCGTGTGTCTCCACTAGCAGATGCTATCCGACCTCCGAGGACCCGGATGAATGAATCACCGCTGAATGTGACCTTTTCTTTAACCGCAGCAGTTTACATAGTGATTTGGGTTTACGGCCTCTGGCTCTTAGAAGTCTGTGGAGCTGCTCCCCCGCAGGCGACTGCACCCCCGACGTGGGTCTCCTCAAAGATGTAACTACACTTCAGGGCAACAACGACAAACACGACAACAGTGAAGCTTTGCCCTGTGTTCCTGAATCCGACCTGATGAGAACCAGACACTGGAACTCTGATGCTTTTACTTTGGAGCGCTGGGCTCCAACGATAAAATAAATAGAGATTCATGTTGCTATCGCTGCATTTAATGATAACACAATTATTACACACAACAGTAAGCAAATCGGAATCTAATTTGCTGGTCAGTGCATCTGATTTTATCTACTGTCATTACTCCATGTTACATGAATGATTGGGACATGTGCAGTGCTGATATTTATCGTTTGTAAAAGACGACCTGATAGGTTGTGTGAGCGTGAAGCTTTATTATGACTCATCGCTGTGGTTGGAAGTTTGAGGACCTGTGGTAATCCTCAAAGTTTTATACTGAGCGATGGACGAATGAATTAATGCACATTTTATATTCTGTACACACAGAGCAGGGCCCCATGTACATCTCCAACCTGTTGTTACCTTCCCTCACCAGCAGGGCACCTAGGTTTTCTGACCAACGCTAAACTGTTCGAAACTTTTCCTGCATGTTCCTCGTCCTACTTGTGCAGCTCCTCATTATTTGCACTGCTAAAGGTGCCGTCTTTAATAAACTTTACTTATTTACTTGTTTTTATCAATGACTCTTCCAGAAAACCTTCTAGTACTGGCCCAAAAATATATAGTTCATAGAAAAGTAGTGATTTCAAGCGTTGAGGACCCTCCAGTGAAAAGATAATCATGGATATTAAACAGCGGAAACTGGATATAGTGATCAACCGTTTATATGAAATCAAAAAGCTTGGACAGAATCGTCCCTCTCCGAATGCAGTTTAAATAATTAAGTTAAAGTGATGAAGTTATCCTCTCACAGTGTTTTGGGTCTTTTTAGATGATTTTGCACCAGAATATATAGGAAACCTCCTCCCATAGTTATTTATCTGCACAATAACAACACACAGGCCTTAATTTATCCTCTGCCTTTTGATTTTCCTTGTTACATCTGGATAAGAGGTGATGAAGAGCCTAACGTAAATCTCTCGTCTTCCTCTTGTCCTGGTTCTCAGACTGGAGGTTAGTTTACAACATGGACTTTATAGATAAGGTGCTATCCTCCAAATACTGTTTGTTATGTTGTTATGGGTTTTTTAGTTTAGTCTTTATCCCTGTAGGACTGCAACGAGCCACGTGCACCAAATAAACTGTTCATTCCCTCTCCCTCCCTCTCTCTCTGTCTCTCTCTCTTTAGTCGACCTTATGCAATTCTTAAAAGTTTTATTTCTTTTCCATTTAACGATCAATGCACAGGCCGGAGCCAAAGGGCAGAGAGTCTAAACAAACAGCACAATCCAGCCCACAGACAGGCAGCCAGACAGATTAACAGCAGCGGCATAATTAGCTCCCGGAGCCAGAGCATGTGAATTGTTTTATTACGGCTGCCAGTGGTCAGGGCTGCACAGCGAGCTGCTGGGAGAAAAGGTTTTCTAGTGAGATGGCTTTGGCGCTTTCTCTGGGTATTAGTGTTATTGCTCTGCGAGCGGCTCAGGAGAATTACTGAGCGTCTCTGGTTGCAGGGGGAGATTCTCATTTTCTCACAAGAAATGGTGATTTAGAGACGGTTAAAATCTAAATATTGACCTGCATGCGCCAGAGGGATGTTGTTTTCAAATTGTTTGTTCTCTTTTCCTTAACATTCCAAGATATTTAAACATGTATCTAGATTTTTTCAGAGTATTTTTCTTTGGTCTTGATGGAAAAAAATACGTGTTTATGGGACTTTTTGCAGATTCAAAGATAAAACCTGGGATTTAAATGTAGTTTTCACAACGAGACGTTTGTCAATCTGGTGCTTTTATCTGTTCCCTTCAAAATTACCATAAAAAGAGAGTAAACCAAGATAGTGGCCCTCTTCAGGCAGCCGTCCATCTTCATGGAGGGAGACGGCATCAATGACCTTCATCACCTTAGAACTGAGAATATTAACAAGCTCTTTGACGGGAGCCTGTGATGAAGATGCAGATGTTCCTCAGTGATACCGAGCTTCCAATCACCTCTGTTCTAATTCTGCTGGTGTCAGCGGGGAGGATGAGAGAGGACGACATCAGTCACTGCAAACCTCTGGAAATAATTAGGTCTGAAGTAAGTGTTGAATCTGCAAGGGAAGTTATCGGAGATGCACAAATTCAAGCCCCGTCTTCCTGGGAACTATAAATCTGAATATAGAATTCAGCCACTATAACAGGGTTGAAATCGATACACACACAGACAGTAGTTAAGCAAAGTCATGAAAATAAGGCTGTGCTATATTTCGGTGGTTCTGAATAAGAATCGACAGGAGGAAGTTCACTGAAGCAGAACATGTTGTCTTCTCTGGAGGCAAAACTGAATAAAGAGTCTGTTCCACCTGGTTTCCTGTGTAGACCACTGCAACCCTCACTTATAATAGTTATGATAACAATACAAATTACAAAACAATAATTAACTACTGTTAAAGCAATTTAGTTAAATAATTAACTTTGATGTTAATTCCAAGGTCTCCCAGGCCACTTCCCAGAGTTAGAAAACAAGAATAGAAATAAAATGATCCAAAGACAGAAAAATATTAGTACAAATGATAATCTGTGAATAAAGACAGACCTTTCGAGGGGATTATTAAAACAGAGGATAGTGACTGGATCTGGATCTGAAATCCACAGGTTCGGGAATGAAACATGAGGACAGACGGGTCAGACTGGATCTGACAATCCAGAATATCAAGGAGTTTAAAGTTTAGAGATAAAAGTCGATGCGACATCCAGCTTCTTCATTTTGCTCTATCTTTATGTCCTTTTTGAAGTTTGAATGTTTCTTTTCAATAGTTTTGAACTTTGACTCGTGATAAACCAAAACAAATTTCAGCTGTATCAGAAAAGATGGCGATAAAAGTAAAGTTGAGCTTGAGTTCAATGGAGGTTTGGTAAAAAGTTGATTCAGTCAGGGCTCCTCGTCCTCGTCCTCGTCCTCCTCCTCCTCCTCCTCCTCCTCCTCCTCCTCCTCCTCTCCTCCTCCTCCTCCTCCTCCTCTCCGTAAGAGATCACAGGTATGATCCCAGAGTCTGTCTCATCTCTGGTTGACTGATATCGTCTGTGGTGGAGGAGAGTCGTTGGGTCCTGGATTTGAGCAGAGACCTTCTCTGAAAGTCTCATGTGATGGTGGACAGATTCTTTCCTGTGCAGGTATATGAACTTCCGAGGACATGTTGTACTGCAGGTTGGCACCGAGTAGTTTGGATCCAGGGAAGTTTGGATTATTAAAGTGTTGTTGCATTTCCAAAACATGTTGAAATTGTCAATTATGAAGTTAATTGACAATTTCAACTTGTTTTGGAAACGGGTTTTATCAGCCACGTCTTCAGGCCAAGGACTCAGCTCAAAGATTTGATTACTTTCCCCACAGTTGGAAATGAGCTAAAATGATAAATACATGTTGTGACTGAAGGTTCCTCAGCAGCAGGGAAAAGTCTTTTTTTCAGGATTTCAGAATGATAATAATCCTCCTAATACTGGGATGTGTGGAGACGATCACTTTTCGCAGCCTGGTGACAAAAACCCGCTGCAGTATA
The DNA here is from genome assembly GCA_038501795.1 of Pseudopleuronectes americanus. NCBI lineage: Eukaryota > Metazoa > Chordata > Actinopteri > Pleuronectiformes > Pleuronectidae > Pseudopleuronectes > Pseudopleuronectes americanus. The sequence goes on from CM076721.1 coordinate 904,368, forward strand.
ATTGCAGAGGAGGGAACTTTGGTCCTGGAAGTCAACAATAATCAACTGCCAGACAATCAAATAAGCTCCAATCAGGCAAATCATCCTCTGCGGTTCCTCTGGAGGACGTGAACGTGTGAGGGCAAACGTCCGAGTGGGAGCCTTCCTGTGAAGTCTGCAGGAAGTCCAGAGGAGTCGATGAACCAACACAGAAGAAGATCCTCCAGTTTATTTAAACTCTGCAAAGTTTAAAACTACTTCAAACTATCTGATCACAAAACATCCATCCCATTTGGCTCCCTGTCTCTGGTAGAATCCCTTTGTCTCTGAACACAAGATAAGATCGTTAACCATCAAGTCCACTTGGACCTGAACTATCGAGTCCACTCTCCTGCTTGTCTTCACGTCTGATCTGAGTAGCATCGTGTCTTCTCCACGTTGTTAGCAGCAGCTGATTTATTCAGACACAGAGCTGACTCCAGAGCAGCAGCGGGTGTGTTTCTACTGCGGCTGATGCGAGTGGAATGTCTGAGAGTTTGAGGTCATTAGGGCTTCGCTATCTGCGGCGTGAAGGATTTGCATAAAGGGGCGGACAGTATGCATACTGGTGAAACTCTCTGGGGACGTGCTCACCGCTCAAAGCTCCCACTCACACATACGCTCAATCACCGCTGGAAAAATCAAACGCAGCAACTCTGAAGCAGCTTATTTGTTTGACTGTCGGGCCTCATGTGGGCGGATGGGGTTCATGGGAATATGAAATGCAAATGCTAACATTGTCAGTGGGTTACATGTGCAGCATTAACACTTCATACATAAAATAGCAGATGTAGTCAACCTCGATGTGAATGAGCAGCACGGTGTGATTCTGCATGTGACTCCTTTGCTCTCTGTCAACTACACACATTTTGAAATACACATCCCGAGGTTTGCATAATTTACAATCGTGCCGAATCTATTTTTATGTAAATTTAAATCATTATTTGGCTCAATACTTCGTTTTTTCTAGTGGAATCTCTGCAGCTGAAGGAGCCAAACATTGACAGTGAAGTTTTCTGTGTTGATTTTTTGAACAGGGGTAGTAGAGGTCGAAGGTGAGTCCAGGCTGCTTATGTTCCAATTACACTTGAGTGGCTGAGGTCTCTGGGAAGTTTTCAACCAGTTAAAGAGCATCTGTCCACTGTGGCCACTGAAGCAGGCTCCCATCCAACCGCCTCCTTTATTGGCTGAATGCACGACTCGATAATGAATGAAATTTACATGCTGAGTTCACTGAAGCTCCACAAAGAGAATGGTGCAATAGATTGCACTTGTGTTGCCACAGCCACACCCCTGGAAACATCAGCAGACACCACGTGACACGATGCTTCTCTGCAGCAGAACCAGAAGCTGTTCTCATTGTTTCATGCATTTTAACATCTAGCACTTTCAGTAACGAGAACATACTGAACTATAGATCAGTTAATACCAAGGTTTTCTTTTTTAAACTCAGAAATCAAGATTTAGTTTGTGTTTAGTATTTACTTTATTGCAGCGACAGCTCTTAGGGTTTATTGGTTCAAACTGGGAGCTCTGGTCAAGGGAGTTTTCTTTTCTGTGAATGAAAACTTCTCGGACTCGGAGCCCAACAGAAATATTACCATTGCTGTTGAGCAAAATTTAAATCATGTTATGAAATTTAATGAACAGCCATACAGCCTTAGCATAAATACATCCAACATATTAACACATGAGCTTCTAATGCGCTGTAATGTGCATCTTGTGTTACACGCTGATGGGGATTGTGTGATGGTGCGTGTTGTCAGGCTGACGCTTGAAGAGCCACGTGAGCAGATGTTTGAGAACTGGATGGTTTACAATCACGTTCCAACTCAGATGACATTGATCAGATGATACAAGGAAACATCTGGAGTTGAATTTCAGGTCTCGGGTGTTTCCACTGATTTGCATCTTTGTATCGTGGAGATCAGTGAAAAGGCAGAAGAAGAGGAGCCACGTCAAACCAGTAGGGGGTTGTTTGTTTCCTCCTCATCTCAATAATGCTCATGATGACCCCTTTTCTTCCTTTCTCCTCTTTTAACCTTTCATCCTTTTCCAAACCCCTTAAACTCCGCCACCACTGTGGTTGGTGTATTCTGGTGTGGACCTGGGTCAGGGGGAGGATCTTGAGATTTTCCTTGATTTCTCAGAAAGACTGATATTTATAAGTTTGCGCGGTTTTTAGATCCAAATTAAAATATGGAATCTATTGAATTTAAATGTTTATAAGAGAACTGTTGGGCCATAATAGTTTTATATTTTATTTATTTGGTAATATCTAGTTTCCAAAAATGTATAGTTTGAACTGACATCACAGAGGAAAGACTCAAATCACTGGACTGACTTTGAATCCTGACTCCTGCTGTTTTGAGGACACACCCCAGAGTACTCAACTGTGACTGAAGATTACAAACAACAGAAGGGACTTTAAAATGGTGGCTGCCTCGGAAAGGCGCCCGAGTGAACTGCTGTGTGAGGACAGAAAAGCGTTGCTTCGTACAGCGGCAGCAGAAAGCAGGTCCCCTGTTAGAAGTTACTGCTGCGGACACATCGAGAAGCTCTGTGAAACTACAAGCGCCCTCATAAAAGACTCATTTGGCCATTACTGCCCCTCGGAGGAGCGAAGCAATAAGAAGTGTACGCATGCGAGTGGCTAACATGCTGTAATGATTCCTGAGGCGCGGTGGCAGAGAGATGCTTTCCTCCAGGGGGGGGGGAAACGGCTGCAGCGCTGCAGAAACATGGATATCACATTATGAGACAGGAGTCCGAGGAGGCCGGCGGGTTGTTAGTTCTCATCCGGGAGACGGGAGGAGGGAGAGAAGGAGGACAGGAAAATGTGGAGAGTCAATCCATCAGAGGTGTGTGTCTGTGCAGGAATGTGTGTGTTTTATGGATGCGTGTCCTCTGAGGAGTGAAGATCCCTCGGAATAACTTTCAGGATGAAGCTGAGGGAGGTGGAGAGCGGACACACAAAAGAAACAAATAAATCACACCATGTATTTGAATATATGTCTGTAGACGTATATGCGTGTGTGCAAGTTCTTCTCACGTGTGTTTGCAGAGCAGCTAGAGATGGAGATGAGACACAGCAATGCAAGTGATGGAAAAGAAAAAAGTGTTTGTGTGCTGAAGATTCATTGAAGTGAATCAGGAGAGCCCGTAGAGAATAAGAGAAAATCCCCAGAAGCCTCAACCTCCACTGACGGCTTCTATCAGCCAGAAAAAAACGTTTCCATCTCCGACTTCTTCTCCAAAACGAACGGGAACAAGAAGCAGAGGGAGCGGATCTGCAGGAGGTGGATAAAAGTCTGAAGCATAGAACGTGTTTGTGTGAATATGTGAGAGCACAAGCTTTTGACGGAAGCAGCCCGGTGCTACATAAATCATATATGAAACACTTCCACAAATGGTGTGATTCTAATTATCCATTCGAGGACGGCGACGGCAACTCACCGGTTTTCGCCGCGGGGCTGGAATCAAAGACGGCACAGAGAGGGAGACAAAGCAAGGAGGGAGCGAGGACGAGCGAGGAGAAGAAGAAGGAGAAGAAGAAGAAGAAGGGGGAGAGGGCGGCGAGGGAGTATCTCACAAGCACAACAATGTGTTGGTTAAATGCTAATTAACCCTGAGACAAAAAGCAGCACACGGGGCACCACGTTATGAAAGAGAGGATGAAAGGAAGAGGGAAGTATTCTGAAACAGGGAAGGGGGGGGGGACGACTAAGTGCCTTCACAACAAACACATGAAGGTGTCGGAGGCAGCGGCGGAAACAGCGAGGCTTAAGGATTAACCTATTAACGCGGCAGGTTTGTCACGCTGTAAGCCTCTTAGGAGGACCTCTCCGAGCCGAGAGGCGGCAGAATGTCAATTTAGCCGCTTTTCTCTGCTAATTACGCTTCGTCTCCGGGGGAAAGGCTTAGTGTGCACGAGGACGGAGACGGGGAGAGATGTGAAAAAAAAGAACAGACACGCAGGCAGAGGACACACGGAAGGATTCCTCGCAGGCGATGGCGACTCCGGCCGTCTAATTGGTCGACAATGTAAATGTGGAGGGTATAAAGACTGTCAGTCTCTATGTTATTCATCGGCGCCTTCAACTGTTGCCCATTTAAACTTTATATATCTCATCTCGAGGGAGAAGAGACACAAACAAACACATCATTAAGAGTTTCCTTCTCCATCCTTTTCTTCTATTAGAGCAGAAGTGCCCGTGGAAATTAAAACTGTAGCACATGTAACCTTGATGCTGTACAGTATTTGTAGCCTTCCTGTACTTTGCAACCGTCACTCTGCTGGAAATTAAAATACTTTTCATGCCCTTGTTTCGTCGGCACGTTTTGCTTAGGATGTAATTGTTTTAAAGGTTTTAAGAAGTGATATAAAGTCTCTGAATCTGTGAGCTCATGTTTAGACTTGAACCTCAACTTCTCAATGACTCGTGAGGGCCGAACATCTCTATTTTGTATTCTGGGCTTTAAAAGTAAAATCAAATCAATTCCACGACGTGCAGGAGCCAGCGGAGCGAAGGGCCTGGATTGATCTGATTCTATAAAAACCAGCGAGTTGCCTTCAGTCCTTATTTTACCGTGGACAGTTATTGAGTTGATCTTCACATGTAAACCCGGTGGAGTGTAACTAAAGCAAGCTGGGATCTGACAGAAAATAACTTCTATCATCTGTTTATAATAAGTTGTTTGTTTGCAGCTGCAGGACGAACACAAAACAACGACGTTCAGTCATTTAGTCACGACACGTAAGCCACAGCTCAAACTCACACGGCAGAGGTATTAATATATCTATTGTTTCCATAACAACGAGGCTCCGTCCCACTTTCTTTTCCGCACTTAACGCTGAAGCCAGATCTGCATTAGTTCTCGTCCCATAGTGGGCTAAATATAACAACACATTTACATATTGTGTTCATTCTCATCTGGAAAGCAACATTTGCATCCTGCTGCTGTTGAAGCCGTTTGATGAATAATGTTTGAGTTTGTTTTTCTTGGAGGAGTCGTGTTCAACACAATCTACTGCTCTCTATGAAATTAACCTTTTGTGATTCTGTTTACGTTATCACACGACTCATTACATCATGAAAAGAAGAAGAAGAAGAAGTTCAGTTAATGTGAACATCTGGATCGGAAACAGGGAGTCAGTTTAAATACTGGATCATTTTCGACGTCTAATTCAGGGAATTTCTGGAGGAAGTTTGTGATTATTTATAGTTTCAATAGATTCAATAGTTCAAAAACTCTTCAACCTTTTTCACACAGTTTTATAAATGTTCTCACCTGGATTGTAACAAACAACACACAGGTACCGACTGGTGACAGATGTGAGGGTCACCCTGATGCCACGATGCAACTGCACAAGCTTCAGTCACAGATTCGTCCAAGTCTCCTGAAGTGGGATTATTTTAATTAGGTTTTGGGCCGTTTTTATCCAAGATGACAGTCGAGACAAGACAATAAAATAAGAGAAATGTATAAAAGATGATGTGCAACAAAGAAAATTGTGATGCTGTGATGTCTAAATGTCCAGGACACCTCATGGATCCCTGTCCAGACCCGCTCAAGCAGCAGAGATGAGTTTAATTCACAGTGTGGCCGGGCTCAGTTTAACATACTAGGTCAGGAATGTGGATATCCAGAGTTCAGCCTCTTGATGTGGAGCAGGCATCTTTTCAGGAGGGAGACTGGGCGCCTTTGACTGGAGGATTTCAGGGCTCGTCCAACTGGGAGGAGACCTCGAGGCAGACCAAGAACCAGTTGGAGGAACAACATATCCCATCAGGCCTGGGAAAGACTCAGGATCCAGCAGGAGGAGCTATAAGATCTGCAACCTGACCTCGGATGAGCGGAGGAAAATGGCTGGGTGGATGGATGGATGGATGGATGGATGGATGGATGGATGAATGGAGGGATGTATTGATGGATGGATGGATGGATGGATGTCTGATGGGAGATACAAAACAAATTATCTCCCTGTGCCGAAGTTACCAGTGATAACCTTGATGTTCACTGAGCATAAATCTGCATAAATCTGCAAAGATGAATACATAATTACTATTAAAGGAATAAAATCTTTAATCAATTTATTCTTCACTTACCTCCACCTTTTTTTTGGCCAACATTGCAATTTTTGAAAATGCAAATGACCCACAAATACATTTACTGTTTGTGCATATTCAGATTTAAAAGGGCCAACCTTCATGTACACATAGTTATGGGAGGTGCAGGGGTTGAAGCAGGTTATTAAAGAGGCTCTTTGTGATTGGTCAAACCTGGTTGATCTCAGAAGCTTGTGCGAGAGCAATTATTATTTCTTTGCGTTGCATATATCTGGATCTTTCGTGGTCGAGCTGACTGGAACTGAATCTTTGCACCGCTCTTTAAAGCAGACTCCCGGTCGTCTCTTGTGTGAACCGGCAGAACCTGGAAGCTCCTTGGAGAACTCATCTATTTTTCAGGGTTGGATAAACCCGCCTGCTTGAGACCGGTGAATATTTCATCTTTTCCTCATCGTGCCGTCGTCTCCCAGATCGACTCAGTTTGACTGCTGCTCTCCGCCGCTCTGCTTTCTCTGCTCTCTCTCTCTCTCTCTCTCTCTCTCTCGCTTCCCCGCTGCCAAGATCACGTGCCACGTGTCTCTTCTTCTCTTCTCTTGTCAAAACACATGTGTGTGTTTATACTCTCAAGGGTTTCCTCTTGTATAGTATATGTATGTACACCAGTGGAGAGAAGATTAGATACAATACACTTTGGTTATGATTTGGCTGAGATTTAAAATGTTGTAAGAAATTTAAAACATCTACAACCACTGATAAAACATGATGATGAAGCTCCTACAACCCAAAGACAAACTATAGTCTGTGAATTAAGATGTTGACGCGTCTTTTTTCCTCTCACTGCACAGAAACACGTTTATTAAGTTTGGTTCATGTCCCGTCTGCTAACATGGAGGTTTATGAACATTGATTAGACTCAAATCACAATTTGCGTCACAAATACAGGAAGGAACATAGACTAGAATCCAATAAAATAATAATATTTTAATGAAATAAGATATTTCTTGAGATTTTAAAGATTCCTCAATACAAATAAAATGATTGTTCATATTTTAGATATTTTAAAAAGGCTACATTTTGCAGCAAATTGTGCATATGCATAATTGAATGTAATGGTGTAATTTAATATCCTGTGGTGGTTCAGAGGAATTAAAAGCAACGAGCCAACAGAAAACTATGAATCATTCAAGATGATCTAAATGTGGTCGACTTCATTGACCCTGAACTCTGAATCTGAATCCAGACAAACGAAGCCTCACTCTGACTCTCGTCTTTACCTGGTGGTTGTTGGTATTAATCCATCTTCATCTCTCGTCCTGTCAACTCTGTTGATTCTGTGATGCCCTGTCTCTCTCTCTCTCTCTCTCTCTCTCTCTCTCTCTCTCTCTCTCTCTCTCTCTCTCTCTCTCTCTCTCTCTCTCTCTCTCTCTCTGTCTCTCTCTCTCTCTCTCTCTCTCTCGCTCTCTCTCCTAATTTCCATTTTGTTCTGTTCTCTCACTCTGAGAAATCCTCCTCCTGTCTTTTCTTTTGTTTTAACACAGATTCAAACAGACACTTTCCACTGTGACCACACAGGAAACAAAGGGAGCTGCCAGCAGATGAAGAGCGATCCCAGTTCACCTGCAGCACTTTCTCTCTGTCGTTAACTAAATCCATTTCAGTGGATTGTTCCAGGCAGCTCGATCTAAACAAGCACTTCAGGTTCATTATATCAATGTTGTCTCAGTTGTGAAGAAACACTGAAGTTAGTGTTTCTCATGTGAAGTTCGGATCAGACTCGTTCACAACAACAGGATGAGGGGAGCATTCAGGTGAGGGGCGGAGCCTGGGTGGAGGCAGGACGTGACGTTTACATTAATATATAAATATTAAAAGTATTTTTGTTGACAGCACATCCCCATTGACGTCTTATCACCAAGAGCAGAACCTCGTCTCTGAGTTCAGGTCTAACCCACGATGCCTATCTTTGCTGCAGCTGTTTTGTCATTGTTTAAATATGCAGCGTGTACGTGTGTGTAACGTTAAAATCTCAGGTTCCAGTTACACACACGAAGCAGGAGTGAAAACATGAGACGTTAAGCAGCTGCAGAAGCCAAGTGCATTTGTCCTGATGGACGTTTGAAACATGTCGATGAAACAGTTCTCGTGGAAACAGACTTTTTATTATTTCCAGCTCATTCATGTGACAGGAAGTCAAAAAATCTCCTTTTCCTGTATTTGTGATCATTTGACTAAATAATTGAAAGACTTTAAGTTAATTCAGCCGTGAACAGAGTGTGATTAGAGGGTTCATTTAAAGACTGGAGGCTGTGGGGTATATGATGCTGTGTCATGAGACGCAGGTTTAACTGGACGTCTCTGAATAATCTGGAAATGTGATTTCAATACGGATTTAAAAAGCAAATCAGCTGTTTTGGATTGCCGTCCTGGACCCTCCATGGTGGTTGGGAGGGATTTAGACTAAAGTGCATCACATTTATTTAATTTAAAATCTCGGTGGGACACGTGGGACATCAGTTCTGTGTCCCCCGCTGCAAATATCAAGACACAGACGTCCTTCTGCTGTAAAAACTCTTCTCTACAGTTGTTAAATCCAGCTTCAAAGAGCTTTAAGAAGCTGTGCCGGGTCTTGTGATCCTCAACGTGATAATTACATGCATATAACACATATGGCTCTAATTTGTCCTAAATGCTCTATTTTATTCTTTAAAGTGTCATTCTGACTATGTGCTGCTGTAACCAATAGAATCCCCCCCCGAGTGGGATCAATGCATCTTATTCTATCTCATCTCTTTTCTTTCTCATGTCTGAAGGCGACGATTTCGACCATTTACCCCCCCGGCCCGATTCCAGAGCTAAGCTCCACACCCGTCCACCCGCTGCACTTCTCCTCTCTCCATCCATACGATGAGATAATCGGGATCAGCAGGAGGTCGGAGCGAGGATAACGTGTAGAGCATGGCCTCGAGTGGGGGGGGGGAGTGAGGGAGGGGGCTTTTAATTTCACTGCTGCCCCGGCACTGAGCGACTGAGCCGGAGCCTCTGACAGTGATGCTATTTAACACCATCAGCCGCCCTCAGGGCCAAAGGTCGGTACGCATCAGGGTGAAGTGAAGAGTCGGGGCCAGGGTGTGGGTGGGTGTGTGTGTGTGTGTGTGTATGTGTGTGTGTGTTATATGCCTGCGAACTCACATCTCTGTACTTTTATGTGAACGTTCAGTGTCGTTTGTGTGTGAAAAATACAAATGTATCCTCTGCACGTTCCCAGTATTTATGAACATTCCTGCAGGAGTTGGCTTAGAATCCTCCTCTCGGCTCCTCTGCCGGTTCTGTGTCTATGACGGTTTCTCTGAGTGTCGGTGACTAAATGTTGGATCTGTCGTCTCTAAACGCTCGATGGCAAAGGAGCCAATTAGCAGAGAGGCCGAGGAAGGAGGGAGGAGTGTGAACGACATGAAGGAGACGCAGTGTGAACGGAGGACGGGACCGATCGGTGGTTAGAATAAAGAACAGCCAGATATTTTTAGTTTAACCTTGTGATGTTTTCACGAGTTGCCGAGCTGAAGCGAAGGCCGAGCGGCTGCTGACAAACTGTCACACACACGTTGAGCAGCACACACAAACAAGCGGTGGAAACAGATCCACGTGACGCTCGCTCAGTTCTCACCTGCAGCTAAATAAAGATCAGATTCTTTGTAGTTTGAAACAATTTCAGAAGAAGCGCTCGGAGTTCTCACATTTCAATTTGAGCTGCAACACTTTCAAACTGGAATTTCCACTTCTGTCGATATCTGAACGCGTTCATCAGCTCGGCGATGTGAGCGTGATTGGATCTGACGTGAGGAATCAAACATAATCTGCCTCTCCTCCGACCTCTCGTCTTTTTCCATCACGTCTGATCTCTCCACTCTCACTCCCGTCTCACGCCGCGGTCAGCGTGGAGGGACCGAGACAGAAATCTGAGAAACGGGAGGAATCGATCATATATTGTGTTTTATATGGTTATGATCAAACAATTATCTGTAATGTGAAGGAGACAGAGATGAACCCTGAGAGGATTATTCCCCAATGTGACTGTCCTCATCACTGGAGCCATTCTCATCCATTCATCTCAGGATATAGGGTTTTTTAAACTTGAAAATAACAGCTTCAAAGTTATTATGATGCTCCTTAAACTTTCTGTCACCCGGACGGATGGAGCTGCATGACGGAGCTTCCCACTAACACTGAGCAACAGTGTTTCTGAAGAGACTTGTTGTTGTTGTAGTTTGTTTGTCAGCAGGATGATGCAAAACCTGCAAGTCAGATTTCCCTGAGCTTCGGTGACGTGGAGGATTGGGACACGTACACAAAACATTATGGGGAGAATGAGTCCAAAGGATATTTGACATCACTTTCTTTAACATGGCGAAATGAACCAGGACTGATGATCTGTGAGAGTGTGAAATGTGGAGCAGCCTGATTGGATTCAAGGCGACTAAGAGCCACTCGCGTTTCAAATGCAACCTGAGCTGATTATAATTATAATAATAATAATCACCTTTATTTGTATTGCACCTTTTATACAAAAAATGCAGCTCAAAGTGCTATATAGATACAAATAAGATGCCAATAAAACAGAAAAGAAAGAAACGCAGGAGAGTAATCTGATTACCTGATCCAGATTACATGTATGAGAGATCAGGTTTGTGTTGAGTACTAACACACTCAACACTTTCTAATTGCTCCCTGAGTAGTGAGTCACAATCTGAACGAGGACAAACTTCCCCGACAAAGAAAACTGTTTAAATTCCAAGTTCAAATGTCACTTAATTGAAAATAGTTCAATGCAACTTTCATCACGCAGCGCGGCCTCCTCCTCTGCATGAATCCAGCCGCTCCTCCGCTCGGCGTTAATTGCTCGGCTTAAGACTTCAAAGCCGAGCGAGTGCAGGGATTCATTAAGACAGAAACAACAAGGGAAACACATGAAGCGGGAGCGGAGGGCGAGTGATGGTCAGGAGGACAAAGGCTTTAAAGTCTCTCGTTCTCCAGGTCCAGGAGACGGAGCAGTGTCTCAGCCAAACCCGAGACTCGGAATGTGTCACAGCTGAGTTTGTTCTTCCTCCTGTTTCGTTCTGTTGAGCCTGAAAGTTCATTCTTGACTTGGAAACAGCAATTTGACAGAATAATGTCGACTCAGGTGCATTTTCATGCTTCTACGAGCAAAGCCATTTGTGAAATGGTTTGTTGAGGTTTTATCACACTACATCCCATATTTCCATTTCAAAAGCTGGTTATAACTAAACTAAACTTCAAAATAAAGAGTCGTATTAAAACATATGCAATACCACAATAATAACCTTGTTACATGAAGCAGCAGGAGGAACTCGGCAGCAGCTGAACGGCACAGCACCACCCACAGAAACACATCCCCCCCCGACCGGGACCCTGGTGTCAGTGTTCACATCACAATCCAACAACAATCTCCCCTTGATTGCCTCCTTCTTACCAACAAAAAGCAGAACCGACGGCTCCACCAATCATCCACCAAGTGTCCCACACTGTACGTGTGCCGGGGAACAGGTGGTTTATTGTCTTTAGGGGACAAAAGGCTGAGCTTCTCTAATCACAGCCGGGGAGCTGTGCAGCCGGATGCAGGGCGTCCTCTGCCACCGCTTCACGGGCCGTGCTTTTGTGAGATTACACAAGCGAGCGGGCGGGCGACGTGTTCAGGCGTTGATTCTCTCTGACGTTTGTTTCGGTCGCTCCGCCAGGCGCCACGAGATGTTCCTCAAGGTGATCGATTCACAATGTGCTAATCACGGCCCCCTCGTTGTGGTATGCTAATATACGCATTGTGGCTAAATGAATTGGAACTGCAGCTGTGATTCATGGAGGGATCCAGTGCTGGCACTTCAGGTTTATAAATGTTTACAGGCATCGTAGCAACATGGTGTGTGTCTGTGTGTGTGAGTGTATGTGTGTGTGTGGACATGCTTTAATATGGTGTGTACAGTCTCTCCACATGAATGCATATTGTGATTGCCCTTTAAAGAGGAACTGTTATGTGTTCATTCTGCAGTTTTGCGTTTAGCTTTATGATGAGAAGCCTCCGACATTTTATACTTTCCTGATTTTGTTTGAATTTTAAAGATTTATTTTCTTGTGTTCATTTTTTTTTACTTTTACGACTATTGGTTCCTAATTCTGATGATTTTATGACTTATTTGTTTAATTGCTGCCTTGTGGATCACTTGGTAATCTGGGTGTTGTGTAATGTAGATAATTGGAGAAATGAAATTTGGATCTACTACTTTATGTATTATCTTATCATATATATTTACTACCATTAGTTTCTGTATTGATCCTTCAAAATCAAGCGATAAGTGCATTTAACCAAAGAGACAACAGGATGTTTGTCTTATTCTCTTCTCAAATGTGTCACAGCTGAATTATTCAAAACCTTAACTTTCAGTTAAAAGTCTATAACTTTGCTCTCAACAGGTACCAACAGATAAAAGGTTTCACATGAGCAGATTATTAGGAACAAGCACTTGGAAATCAAAATACCACAAAGATAAGAAAAGAACATTAAACATAAACACAAAGACATAAAATCCAGCATTAAAAAACATTGAACACAATAAAACATGGCGATAAAACACGACATGAATATAAAGTCATGCACAATATATAAACAGCAAATATCAATATACAGCTAAACTACACACCCACACAAATGTGTCCTCAGGAAAATGTCCTCTTCTTTAATGGGCTGTTTGAACTAACTTTTTAAAACCCCAGACAAAGAACGAAGTATAATCCAATGTTCCGACTTTGTTATGAAGCTCAGAGCAAACTGTCCCACGGGCGTTTTATAAACCTTACTTTCAAAAGCACAACACATTCACCAGACTTATCCCCAGTCAGTCTTTTCCTTTTGCTTCTTCTGAGGACAGTCTGTGCCGGTGCCTGTTTTAAAAATGTCATCAAAGCCAAACCCGAGTGGAAAACCTGTTGAGACGCTGAATGTTTACAGAGAAAGACTTTGATGTTGTTCACGTCTCCGGAGCCTGAGACTCCGAACAGAGCTAAACTGTCAAATCTGCTTCTGAGAACCAGCTCCACCGACCACGTGTCTTCTGCCGACAACCAGCAGGGGGCCCAACACCTGCTGGTGGCATCGTGCGCTGCAGAGACAGAGGCTTCCTACTGCAACAGGTCGATGGGATCAGCTGCTAAAATCACACATTATTTCACCTATTTATAGTAATTCCTTCAGCTGCAGGTGATAAAGTTCTACATTTGGTTTTTGTGCACTTTTACGACATTATTGTGCTGTGGTTTTAATCAGTTAATCTCTGACTTGGCAGTTTGCACAGATTTCTCACATTTCTTACCGACCTAGCATTTCGATGAGTATCACAGTCAAAGATAAAGACAAAATACACTCAGTTTATCTGTTTAACTGTGAGAAATGTATTTAGATCCAAAGCCTGTTTCATCAGCATCATGTGAGAATAATTAAGAAACATATTTTGGATTCAGTGTTTGCACTAAATGTTCTGATGAGAAAGGTTATTTAAAAGTTTATGGTCTAAAAATGTACACCCTGAGTACTTGTAATATATTGAAAGGCTCGAGACAAACTAAACTTCTACTTTCTTTTAGTTTTTAGCGTCAGGATAAACATGTCACGTTTTACTTGGCTGGTTTTCTCTGGGTTTGGATCCGGTGAGGCCTGATCCTCTGTATATTTGTTTGAAGGGATGTTAAAACATACGAAAATTACAAAATATTTATAGTAAAAGAAAACCTGTTTTTGACACTACAATGATAATCTAATGTTGACGAGCCTGATACATTCGTGGCTGTTGAGCATTCAACTGAAATCCTGACCTGTGTGTGTTTGTGTGAACAAGGACTGAACTCAAACATATTTATAAATAAAGTAAATATAGTTTTTGTGTATATCAAACCTAAGGAGATTAGAAGATGTCTCTTTTCAATCCGGTGCATTAAGTCGATCTCCTGCTGCAGAGCTGCGTGTTGTTTACCAATGCAGCTGTTTTTCCTTTCTGTGCTCTCACTTCAATTACTCAGTGAACTGCTTTAATTCTCATTATGTCTAAAAACAAATCCATTATGGAGTGAGTGACATTTCCAATTCGCCATCTTTATTCAGAGGCACAACAGGCGCTTTGTTGAACAATAACACAAATGTGATCAAATGTCAGATCTGGTGGAGGGTGGTGCTGTGTGTTTGTATTTGTGTTTGTGTTTGTGTGGAGTCGTGACGCAGCCCTGTTGATTTCCATTTAGATTTCCCTTCGGTCTCCTGGTTGCGTCTCCTGTAGCCGCCGCCCTCCCTGGCGTCTGTCCCCAGCGACACGTGGCGCCTGTGGGAGCTCGCTGCTGTTTGAAGAGCGTCTCCACACAGAGTCGTGACGGGGAAACAGAGCGACCTGCTCTCAGAGCTGAGATTCCATTAAAGTCAAACTGCAGATCCATTAAAGATTCACTTTAGATTATCAACAGGAGGAGTTTCACCATCTCTTTGTTAAAGTTCATGTCTCACTCAGGACGTGTTATCATGAAGTTAACACTGGAGATGTACTTCTGAAGTTTCATCCAAACTGCAAACACTTGGGTGAACTATCCCTTTAACAGGTTCAATATGTGACGGTGCCATGAGAGCTGTGTCTGCCATCTTCTACAACACTTGTCCTGTGGTGCGCCCTCTAGTGGAAACCTCCAGAAACACACACTGTACACAGTGGGCGTCGTGTGGCCGAACAGGAAACTGCGTGTGTTGGGGTTTGAACACAACCTGCAGGATTGTAAGCAAAGTTGTGAATTGTTCTGCATCAGCAATATTCACTGTCACTGTCCCGACACTCGCTACGGGGGGAAAGAGATTCCATAGGTCAAAGTTCAACGCAATTAAAATCTGTCCATCCACTCCATCCATCCCTCTGATTGGCTGTCAGTCTCCCATGTCCACTCCCCCACCTGTGAACCTCCTCCTCTTTCTCTCTTCCCTCATCGAACGCCCTCTGATTTCCTCCCTCCGAGCTGCAGCTACATTCCTGCGACCCGTTGGACATGCGTGATGTTTAATCAGCTCCATTACCGCCGGCTCACACTTCCTCTGCTCTCCGCCGCTCTCGCTGCGTCTCCCCTCCCGCCGCCTCCCTCCCCCTCGTCCTCCCACCCGCCTCCCCCCCCCTCGAGACCTCGTGTACTTTGAGCTGTTCCCTGTTTGTCACATCCATTAGGAGGAAGGCGAGGTGGCGGCGGACAGCGGGGGGGGGGAGTCAAATGCTGCCCTAACGTTTGACCCACTTTGCCCTCCACGTCGCTGGGCGGCCCCAGCGTGGCCCTCGGGGGGGCGGTGGACATTTGGCTCGGTCCTGGTGGTGTGAGGCCTCGACAGTAATTGGCCGGCTCCGAGCTCCGCGGAGGGGACGGCTCCTGACAGCTGGTGGGCGGAAGCTGCACCAATTAGAAGAACATAGAGAGAGACAGGTTGAAAGAGGAGGGGGGGGAGGGGAGAGGGAGAGTTCCACTGTGTCTCTGCGATCATATGAGAAAAGTGAGTGTTGCTGAAATAGTGAAGAGACGAAGAGGGAACAGTTTGTACTTTTACCTTTCAAATCCTTTCTGGTTGTCGTAAGTGAGTATGTGACGAACACACACACACACACAAACACACAAACACACACACACACACACTTGTTTCCTCCCTCGTTCTCTCTCTTCACTTCTCTGAATGCACAACATTTTCGAACAAGGACTGACCTTGTCTTCAAAGCTCACACATGCTGGTACTGAAGTATTCAAAGTGAAACTGGCACAGACACACAACTTAAATACCGACACAGAGACACACACACACACACACACACACACACACACACACTACACACACACACACACACACACACACACACATACAAACAAGCCAAAGGTAGCAGCCACACCATTTAATGATATGGAATCAGTACCAGTTCAGACCAGTTCTTTAAACCGAGACGTCCATCATGTTTCTGTAGGAGGAAAACACGGTGAGAACATACTAACTCCACCCAGCTGGCAGGTTCAAACACACAACCCTTGCTGTCTGGTGACGGTGCAAACCGCTGCACCACCGTGCCGCCCACTTGCTTTGACCACAATTATCTAAATACTGAAATCTGAGGTTTCCTCCTGCAGCTTTATTTACATTGAATATGCAGCTGTTTTACATTCTATTTTATAATTCCTTATATCTTTGATCTTTAAGGGTTAGTGTGTAATTATTTACTTTCTCTGATCCAGGAACACAGACGCACAAACTACTGAAACTCTGCGCACACAACACATCCTGTCACAGAGGACCTGGTCAGTACTTCACAGTGTAAAGAGAGTTTTCCTGTTACAGACCCACACTCTCTCTGTAAAGTTCCTCCTGCAGAGACACACTCTTTTGTCGCTGAGGTCCTGATCGTTGTTTCAAGCCAGAGAAACTCCTCTTGAACCAGAGACTCAAGTCAAATAGTCGAGCAGCATTAGATTCCCTTTGTCTCAGTGTCTGAAACGTTAAAGATGAGAATTAATGTTTTAATCTCTCTGCCTCATTAGGAAAAGTCCCTGAAACGTGTGGTTAATCTGGATTAGGGATAAATCACAGTTATTTTTATTTGTAGTTGCGTCTATCATTTTGTTCTCTCACCGTTTGATAGGTAAGGTGTGATTGACAACATCACTCAACTGGGATGTACTTTCACACGTATTACTGCCGGAGAAGGTTTCACATCCTGTGATGATATTTGTGATGAAACCCTGGCAGAGGATGAACATGGCCTGTGCTTTCTGACAGGGACAGCTGGTGTCTTATAAATAACAAGAACACGTTTTCCAGTGGAACAGCTGAATTAATGATGCATTTCATTTTATTGAGAGTCCAGATTTTAGGGTCACTGTTGCATCCCATGATCCCACTTTATTTTTTACTCATCTCTGGACGCTCTTATACCAACGACCAAATAGTTTCCTCAAGGTCCAATTCCCCTTCGTCTCCTCAACCTTGACCCTGTCGGCTCCAGAGATTCACTTTGGAAAAGGAGTCCTGTTCCTTTCAGAGCTTTTTAAATGAGTTTAACTTGTGAGATGTAGGACTGGGGACTCACTTTATCTCCCAGCAAGTCACTGTGGTAGAAGTCAGATCCCATCAGTGCAATATCCTAAAAGTAACTCGGGCAAAGTCCAGCATCGAACCTGTGAACAAAGGAAGTGTCTGTCTGTGACATGACAGTAGAAGAGTTCAAATATGGAGTCTTTTATTCACTTCAAGTGGAAACACCAACAAAGTTTAGAAATATAAAGTCATAGGAGGTGAATTCAGTGGCAGCGTATCTTTCTTTTAAAAGTGCTCAACATTAAAACCTTTACCAAAAGAGTGGATGATGCATTTCCTCACATTTACGGGAGATTGTCAAAGACAGGGATAAATCATAAAACAACACACGAGGCACTCAAGGTGGTAATAATTGCTTAATAGAAATTAATGTCCAGCTGTATGAAAAGGTCAGAGGGAGACACGCCCCACACTCATGTGTGTTTACGCCTATATCTTCAGTTTAAAGGAGGTTTTCTCTTGTTATTAACCTGTAGAAAAATTAGCTGACAGTAGGTTTCTTGCGTTGAATCCACATGTGCATCACTGCTGCGTCAGTGCGGCTGTCAGTTAAATCTGAATCCCTCCAAGTGTTTGACAAAGGAAGAAGTAAAGCGTCTTTATTTGTTGGATTTCATCCATAAAAGTCCCAAAAGTGCTTTTTTTTCAGCATCTGGCAGCAAAAAGGCCATTTGGCCATGATTAGTTTTTCTGGGACGTTGAAAGTAATGACACTTTTTATCGTTGTAACAGAACAAGCTTCAGTGCAGAGGAAACGTTCTGGTTGCTCCATCTAAACATCACAAGGTTTATCTGCAGATCTTTGAGAAACACATGCATGCTAGAGGCCTGATTTGCAATCTCTCACAGGGGGGGCATGAGATTTTTTAGCTCTTCTAAGGTGGCTTTGTTTTCACCTCTGTTTGTGTTTATTCGTCAACGAGTTACAAACATATTTGGAAAGATAAGATAAGATAATATCTAATTGGATAACGGCATGGATTAAAAGCTCAAAGTGCAATCTGACTAAAACTATTGCAATCCAACAAAACATGTGTGCAGTAAGTTTCACCTTCACCTGTCAGTCTGTGGTGCTAATGGATTACATTGCACTGTTCCCTAATGAGCAATAGTTCATAAGTGATTATTAACGGATGTCGAGACGAGTCCAGATGCTCTTAAAGCCCAAAGTAGTTTAATTTACGACTCTACAACCATCTCCTAGGTGCATTAAATCCAGATTAATGTGGCCTGATGGGGTTTGGGGGAAACACTGAGAGCTTCTCTGTTTAATATTTGGGTGAACGTCCATCGAGAGTTTGTTTTAAAGTGGCCCCACAGGTGAGTGAGCATCTCTCAGGTCGGGGATTTCTGCTGTTGTCAGGTGTCTCCTCCTGAGTTGTTTTTCAAGGACGTGTGATATTAAGACATGAGGTGATTGGAGTGTAACGTTAATCCTAAAAGGGTCTTAACCCGTCACAGGCAGCCAGCGGTATAGTGTCTGCTTGATGAGCTCCAGCAGAACCTCCTCACCACTGAGGGAGGTTTAATAGAAGGCTAACAGGGGTCGAATGGGGTTTAGGGTTGAGTGACATATGGATAAATAATGTTCAAGCACTTTATTAAAGTCAGGCATTGTACTCGGAGATCTAAGATGTTTCTGTTACAGTGAATGCAGCATTTTGGCATCGTGATTAGAACTAACAATAGATGAAACAATAGGTAAAAGGAGTAAATAGGCCCCTGAGACGACAAGTAGGGCTCCTAGGTTTGATCCAGGTTTGAATCAGATCAATCTCCAGCACGGGCCCATATAACAACCTTTTAATTCTGTGATGTGTTTGCATCCCACTCCCTCACATTCAATACTGCAGATCCACAATCAGTTTGATGGTTACTGGACCTGATCTGTGACCATGTTTCAGTTACTTCAGGCTCTCGATGACCCTGGTGACCTTTTCCTCGAGCTGTGTCTCCACTCCGCAGGGGCCCTGTACAATAAACTGTTTGATTTCTGTTCACTTCACAGACGGAGTCGTCTGTCCACTGTGTCTTTTTACCGACCGGATAGATGATATTCTATCTTTATTTCAAATTATGGATCAGTGTGGGCGCAGAGGCCATCTCTTCAAAGTGACATTAAACTAAGATCTATCTCCCTCTTTCTTTCTCACTTCTTTCCTCTCTCTCTCTCTGGCTTCGCTGACCAATCGCTCTCCCAAATTACATTCTATGGTTCCATTATGAATGACGACAAGATACAGAGCGGCGCTGGTTCGGGGAATGCACAGAGCAAAGCAGTAGGAGTCATATCCTGAGCTATAGGCGCTCCCCTGGAATTAGATTAGCCACCGAGCAAAGTGACAGATATTGGTGGAGCGAACCATCCGGGCATGCTGCCGGGGGACAAGTTAGCAGGTAATTGTGACCGTACTCTTTATTCAACCCTTCTTGGTTTGTGTTCCGGATCAGTCCCGTCTAAAGAAGTGTTTCCTCCTTGATAATCTTCTGCCAAAAATGCAGCTCGGCTCTAGAGAGGACGGAGCTGCAGCTGCTTGGATAGATGGCTGACGTTCATGGTTCCTGACGGATGAATCCTAATTACCTGGATCCTCTGAGTAACATGAGAAGGTCCAGTTTCACATGCCCGGTGAAATCTTTCCTGCTCATCACGAAAAAGCTAAATGTGTGACACAAGGAAATAGAAACGTTCAAACAAAGTGTCAGGCAACAACAACGTGAAGCCCTGAAGTAACATGTTGGCGAACTTGATGTGATATCTATGGTGACAACGATGATAATGTAGTGTATTTTAAACTCTGGGGTTTTGATCTTATCCAATTATTTAGTCAGAAAGTCAGATGTTATTTTTAAATCGGATAACGAGCCCAATGACAGAAAATCACTTTGTGCGAGAAGCAAACATCTGTTTATCCGTTTAGATTTTTTTTTGTGTATTTTTTTAAATGAAATGTTTAGGTTGTTTATTTTTCATCTGCAGCATCTGCTGACTTGATGGATGATGATTAGAGAGAGTATCCTCCTCACATACTGTTCTAAAGAAGTTACAGCTTCCCAATTAAAGTTAAAGCATGATATTTTCTGCCTCATTACTCCCAGAAAGTTAGTGTCACGACAGAGAGAGAGAGAGAGAGAGAGAGAGAGAGAGAGAGAGACAGAGGAATCCCTTTGAAATCACAAATCTTCTGTCCCGTTTCTAAACTATTTTTGTTTCCCTCCAGGAAAACGTGTGCCGTGTTTTCAGAGGAAGGTTTTAATTGAAAGCACTTGTCTGCAGGTTTCTCTCTCACTGTCAGACTCAGACTGATGAGGACTTTTTCATTTGGAGGAATAAAAATACACCTTAATATCTCAAACAGATGAACTGCTGATGCAGAAGAAAACACTTTGATATTTTGACTGTTATTGTTAAATAGAGGAAAAGTATTACTCGGCTGTGATTGGTTGATCGGTGGCAGCTGTGATTGAACCAGCAGAGATGGAGATGGAGATCAGTTTATAATATAAAGCTTTAAACTCTTCTTTACTCACTGAGTCAAATCCTTGCTTAAATTCTAAAGAGTTTGATCAAATGGAAGAAGAGTTTGAAATCATGAGAGAAAATGTATACAAAGGACATACATACAATGTTATTTTCAAATGTATCATGGTATGAAGATGGATCAGCTTTGCTTCCTCATCAAACATCAGAAGGTCAGATCTTACCAGACATGGACCTGGGTCGTTTACAATGAAGCAAGTTCAACATCTATACAAGAGGAACGAGAGGAAAGCGCTGATACCTGGGAGGGAGCTCAGTTCCAGCTGCGACAGGATATGAAATGAAACTCAACAAGATGAAACACAATCAATACAGTTACGTAAAGTTGACAGAATATGTTTCATAACTTGACAAACGGACGTCAGACACATGGACAACTGCAAACCAATCAGTGAAGTGTGTGTAGACTCCGCCCACGCAGGTGATTCTAAACCCTCAGTGTGTTTGAAACTGTAAAACTTTGTTTCCTGACAAACTTTGCAAACAGTTTCAAAGACTCCGAACTGAATAAATCACTTAATGAACCGTGAGTGAGTCTGAATTATTCTGCGTTGCACTTATTGCACTTTGCATGCAGATGAGATAAAATAATTGTGCTCATGAACAGAAACTTTTCCTGGAACGGCCAAGAAGTGATGAGCCCATAATACAAGCGTTCATAATTTAAAGACTCTAATATAATGTTAATAATAATTTATACCGTTCATTGAAAGTCTATTAAATATACAGAGAAACTGTTCTAATCATATGATTCATTCTGCTTCCACTAAACTGCAGACATCTGACTGTGGGAGTATTTTATTTGGTTATTTGAGGCGTAACTTTTTGTAATTAAAGATTAAACGTGTTATTTTCAGGCTTTTTACTTCTTTGAAATCTGCAGGAAGACGTTTATGTTCTTAATAAAAACCTTTGAAATCCTCTGTCACATCATTTCCTCATTCTGTTTATTTGTAGCTGCGGCAGACTTTTGTTTTTTCCAGTAGATGATGGTGATTCTAATTGAAAGTGCTTCTCTCTGATAACAGCAGGCATCTTGCGTTTCATCTCATCATGTAGTTCTACTGTTGGGGCTGATGGGAAACCATATGCCGATTTGTTCTGGAAACCATTTGTTAATTTCTACTTAGTGAAACAAAGTCGGGTGAAGCAGCCGAGTCGACCAGAACTTCACGTTCTCAACCTGACTCAGAAGTTAATCTGCAGGTCGGAGGATCCAGAGGCTCGGTGACATACGACTTTAATTTCACCGGGAAAATCCATTGAGTGTGAAACTGCTGTTCAGGGATTCATTAAAAAAACAAACATTTAAAACCAAATAACAAGGTGGTGATGGGTTTCAGTGATCGATTCCTGATGTACTAAGGTGCCAAATCACCTAGATCCCCCCCTTGTGGCTGCTCACAGTATAGGTCATAAACCCTGCCTCCTCCATGTTAGCAGATGGGACGAAAAATGCACATTTCTTCCAATAATGGTTTCTGGCCCTTTAGGTATAGTTCCTATCACACTGGTGCATGTTCAGGAGTTTAACAGCTGAGATTGACTCACTCTTTGTTGATCATGTGTTTTTCTGGGAGTTTGAATTCTGCTGCACAATCACCACTGCACAGGCTCTACACAGGAGAGTCAACATCTGGGATATTTTGGTTTCCTTTCTGGATAATTGAAGAAACTGTTGACGCATCCTCCATCTTCATGTACACTCTCTGATCCCATCACAACAGTTTCCACCGGGGGGTGTTTCTACAGCACACACAGCCTCACCCAAATATACCAAATAGACTCGATTACATCACATCAATTTCTCTATTTCTAAATTTTGTAAACGTTTGCCAATTGATGTCTGTCTGGATTGTAAAGCATCAGGCAAACCAACCCGACACCATCCAGGAGCAGATCAGCTGAATGTTGCTCTGCTTGTTCTCACACGCTTGTGTTTTAATCGTGTTGTGTAGTTGTGTTGTCAACACGACACCGCACATGACTCCTTCCTCTGCGGCTGTCAGGTCCAGCTCGTCCATGCAGAGCACGAGGGCGAGTGTCCTCCCCTCCGCCGGCGGCTCACAGTGAAACGCAGTGTCAAACAAACAGTAATGAAAAAGCCAATGGTCACACTGGTCGATCACACGATGCTGCTGGTGATAGCGTTGTCATGGAAACAACCAGTGTGCAGCTCTACAGAGCTTTTCTGCCAAACAAACATCGTGAGTCGGGAACATGTTGTAATTCAAAAGACATGTGTGTCTCACAACTGTCTGCAGAGCATCCTCCTCCCCCCCCCCACACACACACTTTGTGCTGCTGCTGCTGATGATGTATTAAAAAGTGGAAGGTGCATAAAGAAAACAGGCTCAGCTTCTGTTGAACGGCAGGAACCTTCACATTTAATCCAATTTAAATAAAATACCCTTCTGTGATGATGTTGAACACGTCTTCAGCCTGATGATGACCAGGTCTGTGGAGCTACTGGAATCAAACTGAGGAGACATTATGGACATCTTGACCGTGGACAGTTCCTTTTTTCACCTCTCCTAGTCAAGTCATCCCTAAAGTCCTTTTTCCTCATTGCTCTTTCATTCCAATGGAAAACTCTGTGGTCTCCGGTGTGTTGGGAAAATGTGTTAGTACATTATTATGATACGTTACATAATTGGAAATGAGGCGTTAAGACACACAGGACACAGGGGAAGGCTCCTGCTGCCGGGGGCTAACCTCACTATTTACTTTTTGTCTGCAATATAAATATAATTTCTATCACCCATCAGTCCCTGTGTGTATCACTTCTTTGTGTGTGTGTGTGTCTTTGTGGGCGCTGTTGTTGAGGGGTGGTTAATGTTGTGTTAACGGCAACAATAAGATTTATGTTGCATTTAATATAAAGTCATAAAAGTGATGGCGTATCTCGGTAAATAAAAGCAGAAGGAACGACACGGCTCAGTGAAATAACGGCTGGGGAATCACGACTGGGTCATATATTGTGTGTGTGTGTGTCTGTTTGTGTGTGTGTGTGTGTGTGTTTGTGTGTCTGTGAGACTAATTTGAAAAAAACCTAAGAAACTCGAAGTATGTGTTTTTAAGAAACAAGACGTTGGTAAAACACACACATGTGCCCAGGTACAGATGTGTGGGTGTTGGTGGGGGTGGGCGCTGCCATCTGTAATCAGGCCGGTTGTGTGATGTTCAGCTGTGTGCACCGCCGTGTGCAGCCTGCAGGGGTCGGCCTCAGGGATTCACAGCTCGTGCTCCTGTGGCCGATGTTCAGCAGGAAGACGATGGCGGCTCCTTAATGAACACCAGCTTCTCTTCTCCTCTTCCACTCTTTGCAGTCGCACACGACACGTTGTGCAACAAAGGAATAATGAGACCAAACAGAAGTGGTCACGTCGCTGCCGCACAAACTTCACTCGCCTCCACAAACAACAGATTTGGATGAAATCACTTTGTTATAAAGGAAGCAAGTAGACGTTCTTACTGGATAAACTCAATGATTCTTCAAAAACTGAATGATTTGTTTCTATGTGTTTGAGCATGAGACAACAAAAAGCCTGTAAACAGCATCTGTTATCTACATACAAAGTGTTTTTACTTCTTATATTATAACTTAAATATCTAGTTAATGCTGTTTATCTGGAGCTAAGGACTGCAGGTAAAGCAGCAATATCAATAATAACAATTTATAAAGCTTAAAAAACCCTGAAAAGAATAATTGTAGATGTTGTAATTGTATTTATCTTTGTAAATAAAGCACTTTGTAAACTTTGTTGTTTGCTGCTCAGGGTCGTCAACCAATCACGGAGCCCATAGGCTATCATGTTACAATGAATTAGTCTCAGGGTAATGGACAGTATTTCAGAGCTTCTGATATCTGAGCTCAAACTCCATCTTTCCTCCGTACATTGCATCAGAAGGTCAGATCAGTGGTTTGATTCCGGCATTCCGAAGTGTCCTTGGACAAAACCCTGAACCCATATCTCCCCTGACATTGTGTGAATGGTGCCTGGTAGAACAAGAGCTCCTCTGAGTGGTGGATTAAACTGGAGACAATTAAATAAGGAAATGACTTTTTTTATATTTGTGAATTTGGAGTTGTTGTATTGACTTGTTTCTCTCTCTCTCTATCTCTCTCTCTATCTCTCTCTCTCTCTCTCTCTCTCTCTCTCTCTCTCTCTCTCTCTCTCCGTCTGGTTCTCTCTCTCCAGGTGTTAACAAGCTGATTGGCTTCCACCTGAGCCGACCAGTCACACCTGGTTCCCTCCGACCGAGCCGGCCTATCAGTGTCCAGGGACCTGAGTGATGCTCTGTCTCTGTCTGTCTCTCTACTTGTAACCTGAATGAGCGGCTTCTCCACAAAGACCTGGTGAAGAATAGTGAAGATGTGAGTTTTAACTTGTCTCACCTGCTTCAAATTAACTCTGTTGTTTGGATCTTTTGTCTTTATGCATTTCTTGTGTTTCTTTTTTCGAGGTTGTTGGTCATCCGGCCTCGTTCTGCTTCATTTTAACCAATTTCATCATAAATCTACTACACATGGATTTTAATTTAAAATCTTATAAATATCAGTCCCCTAAATCAAAATACCTTCCTGATTGATAGCTGCATCTTTCCAACAAGTTTCATGAATAGTTTTTGTGTAATCCAAACAAACAGTAATAATGTAGATCTAAATATGACCTCCTTCAGTGGAGGTAATGAAAGATGTCGATGGAGTCGTGACAAACATTTTGAAAAGATGCTCAGGTCTCTGGCTCAGTCGGTCACTTTGGTTCGGAGGATTTTTCTTCAGGTTACTTTGCCTACTGGGCCTCAGTTAGTTTTAAAATAAGAAATAAGGCCAGAGCTGCACTTTAGTGTGGATGTAGACATTGTCTCCATTTCCCCATAATGTCACGGGCATAACAAATTCAAGATGTTGATAAGTCAAACTCTGCATGTACACTTTCAGACGTATTACTTATTTATATACTTTTAATACTATACCTTGTCCACTAGCAAAACTCCAGGATGAGGCGAGACGGCGGTCGCAGAGAACATCTGTCAGAATAATTCATGGGTTCACCTCCATCTGAAGAACAGCGCTAATCTGTCATTCAGGTTTAACATCTTGTTTTACTCTCGCCGTTAAAAAAAGGCAATTAACCTCTGATCATTCTTTAAAAGTAGAAAATTATCTTCCACGGCCGTGACATCTGTCTCAGCTGGAGAGTTCATTACAGCTTTTAGTTTTCATATCGCTGTGCACCTTTTTTCAAACTGGAGGATTTAATCCTCAGAGACACACAAACTTTGTCACATTCATGTAGTTATTTATTTAAAACGTAGACAGCTCGGTCTGACAACTCGAGAGCAGCAGAGCGTGGTCACTCATCCCTGATCTGAAGTGTGAAAGGCGAGAAGAAGAAGAAGACAAGAAGAAGAAGAAGAAGAAGAAGAAGAAGAAGAAGAAGAAGAAGAAGAAGAAGAAGAAGAAGACACCTGCTCGCTCATCCAATCTGCGCTGAAGTGAATCAAGGTCAACGAACGAGAAGATGTCAGGAGTTTAAGAATCGTGTTTAGAGCAAGAGATAAAACTCAGGATGATGAGAGGTCCTTGAAATAGAAAGTTACAGACATCACTGATACACATTAGTTAAAAGCCTGGAGACTTGAGTGAAGCTGTTCATGTTCTTCACATGTCACGTCGTTATTAATCTTTCCCTCTGCACCATAGACTGATGGAAACAGATGCTACTTACCACTGCTTGGGGATCAGTTGCTGCCCCAAGCGACAGAGTTTGAGCATCTCAGGGTCTCGTCTATGAGTGAGGTCAGCAAGAGATGGACGGGCGGATCATGCTGCCTCAGCAAACCTCCAAACTAATGCCCCTAAAGTGGTAGAATAAACAAATCCCAGAGTGTGAGAGTGTGGAACAGCGAGTCCCATCTGTTCGGAGCACGTCAGTGTGAAGAGGCTGTACCCAGGTCAGCTCCCAGGCGGCCGCAGCTTGGACAGAGAGACAAACCTCAGGGAGAAGATCCACTTTATAAATAACGATGTTGGCACCATGTAGCTTTCTGCTCGTTTTTGCTGAATCAGTAGAATAACGGAGTAAATTATTTATTTAGAACAAACTAAAATAAATAATCGTATTAATTTTCATAGTAACAGATGTCCGTATAAATCAAATCTGTCATATCAGCGATCAGCAAAATCCTTCGTCAGCTCTCGTGCATCATTCAGGTTTGAGAGTAACTTTCTTTAAACAGAGACTGAACGAGACACTTCTTTGAGTTTGTCATTTAGTGATCAAATCATTATCCTGTTGATTATTTAAATCAAACTTATGTCACAAAGAAAACAAAGAACACTGAGCAGTTCTTTTAAACAAGTCTCGGAAAGAATCTGACTCTTCAGATCTGGAACCTTTCAAAGAGACAAAATTCCTTTGAGTGTCTTAAAGCTTCCATCCAGGTCGTCCAGGTCGTCCAGGTCGTCCAGGTCGTCCAGGTCGTCCAGGTCGTCCAGGTCGTCCAGGTCGTCCAGGTCGTCCAGGTCGTCCAGGTCAGGTTTCAGAGTTGACCTTTTAGATTTTACTCTCAGTGACATTGCAGATTTGCTGCCTCAGATCCTCAGGCTCCTGACTCCAGACTGAAGGTGATCAGTTCCCATCAGCTCTTGAACTCACTGCCTGAGGATCTGAGACCTGCAGA
The DNA here is from genome assembly GCA_038501795.1 of Pseudopleuronectes americanus. Lineage (NCBI taxonomy): Eukaryota > Metazoa > Chordata > Actinopteri > Pleuronectiformes > Pleuronectidae > Pseudopleuronectes > Pseudopleuronectes americanus. The sequence continues at coordinate 931,846 of CM076721.1, forward strand.
ATCAGCAACGTCCTTTTAAATCACTTCTCAAAACTCATCTTATAAAAAAGAGCCTTTTATTCATTTTTGGGATTGTCGGGGGGGCTTTCTTCTTTCCTTTCATTCCCCTTTATTTCTTGCTTCTTTATTTTGTCCATTGTAGTTTCTGGATTATTTGCCTTGGTCCTTAAACGTCCTAATTATTCAAGGATCAGGAATAAACAAGCACTCAGTAACTTTACTTTGAAATGTGCTGCGTAAATAGGATTTATTTTTATTGCTGTTGTTGTTGGTATTATTATTATTTTAAATAAATTGACCGATCAACATCACTCTCTGCTTCCTAGTTCGATTGAATCTTCATTTATTGGCTCAATTTCTTTCTACCAACACTAACATTTGGTTTGTTGACTGGATGAAATCGGGTTCTCAGAGGAACAGAGCATAATGGAGCAGGGACCTAAAAAGACTTAATGTCATTAGACTTGGGCTGGTCTCTAATACACTGTAATCCAAGCCTCACCCGTGGTTCTAATTACTTAAATAAAGACTAGCGTGGGAGAGATAATGAGACAGATAGGATGCTAATGCCTGTGGAAGCTCGGTGCTGCATGCAGCGCTCAGTGGAGGAAAGAGGAAATAGAGACGAGCGGGTAGAGGACAGTCGGAGGAAGAGGAGGAAGAGGAGAGAGGAGGAAGAAACTACTGGATGGTGCAGTTTGCAGTGACAGCGGAGGAAGGAGAGGAATATGTAGACATCAGGAAGAGGGGAAATGGAAATGACAGGTATGAAGAGAAGGGCATGAGAAGAGAGTGTTTCAAAGGAGATTTGAAGAAGAGTAAAGGTAGCAGGTCAGAGGAAGAGAGATGGAAGCCAGAGGAAGGGAGAGTAAGAGTGTGCCCAGCAGTGAGTCATCCATCATCTCTGCTGTGGACGTCTCACGGGACAACATCTTATTACAGAGCCGTGTGTAATACTGTGCGTGTATCATGTGTAATACACACTCCAGTACATGCTCCCTGCACCGTGAGCGTCCACACACCGTGTGTTACCGTCTCACCTGCAGACCACACACGAGGACACAACCCCTCTGCGTCTGGTGTGTTCGCTGAGGAAACGGAATTCAAACGTTTTTATACATTAAAGTTGTAACTGAGAAAAGAGTCATAATTTACATGAGTAATGTCTTTATTTAAAAGAAATCCGTAAAAATCACAAGAACAAAATCATAATATTACGAGAATAAAGCATTAATTTGATAGGAAGTGGTAATATTATGAAAATTGATTCATACTTGACAATAAAGTCGTAGTCTAAAGTAGGAATATCATTACTCTCTTCTTTCTTTCTTTTCGTCCTGACATTATCTGCCTGTGGTGCAAAAGCCCAGACGATCATCTAATGATGAATGTTAAGATCGTAAATATGAAATCAAAGTGGCTTCAAACCAGAAGATCGACTGTAAACACTAATCTAAACAAGACGATGGTGAGATGGTGATGATGAGCCAAAAGAACAAGGAATTAATCATTTGTAAACCTTTATAAACAAGATGCTCCACGAGCCTCATTTCAAACTTCAGACTGATCCTGTGAAATCCCTCCCCCCCTCTTAAATGACAAATAGCCTAAAATTACCATTTTAAACTCATGGAATTAGGACTTTATTCTCGTAACACTCTGACTTTATTCTCAAAATTGTAATTCTCACTCATTAATTGGCTCTAATGTTCCGGTTTCTTCCTGAAAAGGCCAATGGGGCTCTGTGAGTGTAGAGCTTCAGCACGTAGAAGCTAACACAGACGACCTAATCAGCCTCATGTGACTCTAATGACACTTTGAGCTGATGGGGAAGAAAAGGACGCAGAGAAACCGGCTCGGATCTCTTTCATCTCTCATCTCTCTCTCACGAGGTGGAAATTATTCAAAGTAACAGGGGGGGGGGATTCTTCAAGGTGAGCTTATACGCAGGAGTCGTCTTATAGCCAATTACAGCTCGCACACAATAATGGAATAAGGATATCTCATTTTAAATGCATGTTGAGAATTGCTTTGTGGGTCCCAGCCATAGGTTCCATCTGTAATTCCATACAATCAACAGCAGCGTTGATCTAAATGGTTTTTCTCCGTGGCTGTAAATTGTCTGATTCTCTCCTCGCTCGTTACCTCTGGACGTTCATAACTTTGATTAAAAAATAAAACTCTGCTTAGTCATGTGTGTGTTTCTCCTGATTAATAAAGGATTATTACAGCCTGTGTTCAGGGATCAGATCTAAGCTTTTAGGTTTTAGATCCGCTGGAAGAAGTTCAGCTTCATCTTCCTTGAATAAAGTTCCCTCGTTAAGAACTTTAACGACGAATTGAATCCATCAACACTGCAGAAGTAAAACCAGTCATTAGGATTGAAATAAGTTTCACTGGTGGGGGGGGGGATATTCACTATGATCACGAGTGTCACTTTCAAACTTCACATGTGGACATTTTCCTCCGAGCAGCTGCAACATGAGTGTGTTTAATTAGGACCGTGGAGGTTTCTCAGCAGAGTCGTTTTAACAGCTCGCTCGATAGATATTTTTCTCTTGTGGGATTTTCCTTAAGCAGAGAAGCATTTAATGTGTATTAGTATAACTCTATTATAACCACAGTGCAGTTGCCTGGTGGGGTCTGTAACTCACCTCGACAGGAAACGAGTCCCCGGCCCGCCGCTCAGTCGTGTTTACGTCCGTCCCTCTTTCTGGTCAGATGAGCTGCAGCTGAAAATGAACTCACTGAATGAAACCTGATGGATGTGACGTTTAGAGCTGTGTGCTCAGCATGGGACTCGGCTCATAGGAGGCTAACAAGCAGGTCGATGAGGTTCGATGAGGCCTCTTGATCACCTGATCACCCATTCATCTGGCTCCTATCCCCTCCCTCCTTCCATTCCTCCCTCCCCCCCTCCTCCATCACAGCCCTCAGCTCCTTTCCACTCAGGTCGAAACACTCTCACCGGCAAGAGAGCGATTTAACGTCGATGCAACATTTTTCCCAGGTGCCACTTGACGCCGGCGGACGAGTCCTGTGCTCCTCCACCGGCTCATTCATTAGAACGCCATCGACCCGTGGCCCGGTCTGGTCTGGTGCCCGTGCCACAGGAACCGAGAGGTCATGCACACGCCAAAATACACAGAGTCGCACGTATGCAGACGCACACACACACACAGACACGCACGTGCAATTTGCTGTTGTATAACAAATCTATTGATTCAAGAGAGAATGTGACCAGGAAGCTCCCGCAGATTTACTGCGAGTGCGAATCGGAGGGCTGCCGGGAGCTCTGATGCTGTTGTGTCAGCCTGTCAGTGGTTTCCATCACTGCACCTGTCACTGGTAATGAGGCTTCACCGGCATGTCAGGAAAGAATGGACCAGTATAAACTCAGCAGGAACGCTCAGGTCGTATAAAATCCACCTCCTGGGGATGAAGGCTTTGAAATAATTTGCCGTATATATTCTTGCACTTATATATATATATATATATATATACTATATATTCGAGCTCAAGGGTTTTGTAATTCTTTTATCTATACTCAGAGTTTCTATAGTTTCATTGTTTTATTTGCTTCTTAGCAGGACCTCATCACCTAGTTCTGTTCCTCGTGTTTTGGAATGAAAATAAATCTTCTTGAATCATGAATCTAGAATGACAGCTCCTCAAAAGTGAGGCCAAATTGTCACAGTTGCCCCCTGGTGGCAGACTGCAGTAGAGGTTATAAATCCTGCTCCCTCCATGTTAGTGGATGGGACATGGGACTCGTTGGTGCAAGACGGCAGCGTTCATTCTCGACACCTTTTTATACAATATCCCATATCCAGTGTTTGCTGGTGAGGAATATTCATCCTGATATAAAGAACCAAAGCAGCTGTTCATGACATATTTAGAAATATAAAGCACAGATTGGCCCTTATAGCCGACAGGTGCGTTCTAATTGAATGTAAACGCTGTGGTTTTGTCACATGTGACCTTCTTTAATCTTCCGATCTGAACACTCGCTCTCTCCATCCTGTCGGCATCGAGATAAGCAGGAGTTGATTCTCTATAGAAGTCACCTGAGGGCAGACCTTTAAAGATCCTGTGTCTTTTCAGCCTAATTAACTCCCCACGTGACTTCCTGGTGTGTTCAGGTTCAGACAGTGCACGTGGAAGCCGGATGTGTAAGAGCAGATACTGAGGAATGATCCTTCTCACACAGCCGAGCAGGGAAAGGCCTTTTTTTCTTTAATAACGTTTCACTGCGATGGACAAAGGAGTAAAGCCTACAGGCCCCGTCTCCCAAACAGGGCTTAAGCCTGTTCTACACCATGGAAGGGGAAAAAAATAAAATCCATTAAAAGAAATCCTTGAAATAAGATTGGGCTTAATCCTCGTCTGGGAAACATCCTGCACGATCCTGAAGGAGCGTAATCCTGCCCAGGCAATTTAGGGCGTCGGTTTACTGGAGAGTACGTCGGCGATGTTCACAAATTGTCCGCTCTGTGTCCCCGTGTAGTGACTGATACAGACAGACGAAACCGTTTTGTGCCTCTTCTACATATATATAGATATATATACTGTATATATGAGCCTGTGTGTGCTCATTCCTCTGAAATAAGCATTAATGTCTTTCTGATATTATCAAATGTTCTTGGATAGTGATCGATCGCTGCACCTAGGAAAGAATCAGGCTAAAAAAAATTAAAAATGCCTCCATTACTCTCCCTCACACGACAGTTATTGTTCATGGCCCCTTATTGCATTAGTCACCAGAGGAGTTGGTGTGTAGGCCCTCGCTTATATCGTCCAACTTTTATCTCCGTGTCCGCCCCGGGGGGAGGGGGGGGGTGTTGATCTCAGAGTTTCCAGCTCAATAAGTTCACTAACAACTCGCTCGCTACCTGCGTGGTGTCTGTTTGCTTTATTCGCCTTCAGCTATTTGTTGTCTTCCTGCTCCCGCCCGCCATCTGGGAGTTGACAGATATGACGTCTGTTTGTCTCGTGCTGTCGTCCGCGGCCCGTTTTGATTTTGATTTTAATTAGTTGCGGTTTCCCTCCGTTAATAGAAAAAGCTAAATTAAAAAAGAGATGTGCTATTAATCTGAATTGGGATAGTTTTTTGTATAAATACAATTAAGCAATAATGTGTTTTCATTTAAGTGGTTGATTGTCCTCAGTTTCTGTATCTGCCGCTAATTTTACACTGTAATCCCATTTCTGCTGCTGCCATGTACTTCCTGGGCTGTTTGTTCCTTTTAACGAGCAATTTAATGGTGTAATTCTCATAGTTCCTGTCAGATAATGTGCTCATCTCAGCCCAGGTCTCATTCTGTGTCCTCAAACCCTACATTTGTTCTGTGCAGACGAGCTCCAGGTTAAATGTCTTTAATTATGATGAGTCTCAGGGAGAGTTTCCGGCCTTTTTTTTTGTTTAATTAAACCACTTTAAGACACAATCATGGTGTCTAGTGTATACATTAGTGTACAAGAGAACAATCGTCTTCTCACCTGCAGTATCCTCCCTTTGGAGCAAAGGACTGAAACGCTTTTAAATTCTTATTTTAGGCCAAGAAAAATATAGTTGATATTTTATTTTACCTCTACTAACTTGTCACTTGAGATGTGAACGTGTTGAACGCACAATCGATGCTCTGCTGAAGAAACCGTCCACGTTGAAGGTTTGTGTGTGTGTCTGTACCTGAGGATGTTCCAGGTGTGAACGTGCAGATCCCCTGTTGTGCAGGTAGAGGTGGGTGTCATCTGCGTAAAGGTCGAACTAAAGAAGCACAAATTAGCTCAGAAACAGATTATGAAAGAGTTTAGTTAAGTATAGTGGACATTGTGGTAGAAACAGTCCAAAAGTCTGTTGTGTTTAATAAGATATTTGATATCACAACATATAAAGAGTTTTCAGGAACCCACTTCCCACCTGGAGCTCACCACAACACTCACTCCCTGATCACTAAGTGAAAGGAAGAATGAAAGCAGGACTTTGTCAAATATTAATGACGGCACCGCAATCGTCTCCTGTTCAGGAGCAAGTCAGGGCAAACTTCCCAATTGATGCTGTTCATCACAGTGAACAATAGAAAGTAGAAGCAATTACTAAGGTCTGATAAATCCATTTGTTGTCGTGGCTCTGCGATCAACAGTCAAACAGATGGCTGATGAAGCCATTTCTCTATTTGGTGACAGTTAACATTATTTTATCATTATTTTACTTCTGTAGTTGTTTGCACATAATGAGCTGTTGTGTATATTGTTTTTAGTTTTTGTGTTGTCTTTATCAAATCGGTAAAAGAAGTTGAGTTTTTCAGAGGAAGGAAGTTCTACAATTTACCTCAAGACACTAAATCAGTGTTTGAAGCAAGAACCGACTGTGAGTAAAAAAATGATCCTGGACTTTCTCACTCCTCTTTTGCTCAATCAACTTCTTTTAATTCATATTAGCTTTCAAATGACATCAGCCAAGAATGAGAAGCGCTGTGTTACCATTGGGGAGGGCATCAGGCTGCTGGATAATCGTCAACGCATCAGTGGTCTGAGTGGCACCAGGGGAAGGTGTCGATAACGGGAAATAAACCTAAAGTATATATGTCGCTGTTGTTGTTAAGCAGAAGTGACCATTAATTGTGTGTCCTTGGTACAAACTGTACTTTCCTCCATTAAAATGGAACCGGACCATGAAGCACCTGGAGTTCTCCACCCTGACTTTCCACCTCACTGCATCAAGGCTGCACCGCTTCTTGTTTTGTTCATGAATGTCGGCATTGACAAGAGCAAAAATCCTCCATCCCTAAAGTAACCGAGAGGTGCCGGGGTTTGGAGGTGAATATATTCATATCCTTCCCCCAATTTCTACACATCTTTCCCGATGTTTATTCAAGAGCGAAACATTAAAAGTGTAGAAGCTGAATAAAGCAGCTGTACAGACTGGGACTCTTCTCTCTAGGGAGCTGTGCAGATTTGGAAGTTGAGGCTTTGTTGCTGAAGTTCCGTCAGTATTGCAGCCCTCCCAGCGTGACTCCACATGTCGAGGCGTTGGTTTAGAAAAGAGATGATAATGAGACGCGGGATGGGAGTAAAATAAATCTCTCTCTCTCTCTCTCTCTCTCTCTCTCTATCTCTGTGCTATCTATCTTCCTATCTTTCCCTCTTCTCATCTCTTCATCTGTCCATCTACATCCACACCGGCCGACTCTGGGAAATGTTATGTCTCTCATTTCGCTCATTTTTCCTTTTCCATCCTTCTTCCCGCTGCTTCTCCTCCTTTTCCACGTGGCCCTGTCATCAATAATTCACGGTCCCCTGCAGAGTAAATCGCCCGGTGCACTGATTAAACATGAGAGAGCGAGGGAGAGGGAGAGAGAGATTGCCGAGGTGCGAGGAAGATGAATCAATGTTTGAAATGCACTAAATATGAGATATGCAAGTGAGTAGAAATGAATCTGTGCTTGATTCGTTTCTTTCTGTGAGTTTGTGGCTTCGTGTTCTTTGGGTTTTAGGCCTTGAGGCTGAGGAACAGCCACTCTGGACTTTGAGAGGAGTAGTTGGTCCGGCTAATGGATCAGATTATAGACAGTGAAAGCTTCTGTTAATGGAAATATTGTGTGTGTGTGCGTGTGAGTGTGTGTGTGTGTTTGATGCAGCCATCCAGAAAGCCCAATATTATCCCCATCACGCAGTGGGCGTAGGCAGCATAACTCAACCACAACTGATTTACGGAGCCTCACTAATGCTCCGTCCTCAGGTGAACGAAGCAGCACATTGTCTCCTCTCTTTAAAAGCTGCTGCACCCTGTTCCTCTTTAAGCTGTCGCCCGTAAAGAACCTGGTTTCCTGGATCTCAGGATGTTTGTGATTATACTTTGTGTCTTTGCATCGATGATTTAAACAAAGAGTGAATCATAGACTATAGATGGACCAGTAAAAAGTGGAGTTAGTTATTTGATGAATGTGAATAGTTTGGTTTCATCAGTGGAACTTTGTTACTGTGGCTCCAACCCTCGTTTGCTGCTGCTCAGATTCTGGCATCAGACGCCCAAGATGGTGTTGTTCGTATCCAGAATATCTCGGCTCTATTACTAGATAGTGGGAGGAAGTGGGGACGTGTCCTTCATCTTTATACACAGTCTACAGATGGATGTTTATCTATGAATGTAAATTGCACCAATAAGATGTTTAATTTCATTTTAAAGTTTCTCAAAATAACTTCTTCACAGATTCTGGCTCCAACAGAAGATGGCATCTCCCATATCAGGGACATTTTTTGCATAATTTTTGTACAATGGGAGGAAGTGGAGATGTGTCGTCCATCTTTAATTACAGTCTATGCTATGAGCAGAAAAACAAAAAGCTCTATATGCCTGTGTGAGTTTAATACTGTGCTGTACTGCAAAGGAAAGAATTGGTCTAATTCTTTATTTTACATCCAACAACCACAAGACTTTCTTCTTTTATGTGTTTATATTACGTGCCGTGTTTCTCTCTGGTCCCTCTCGGTGCTTTGACACTGAAATAGAAATGATTCATACGTTTCATGAATAAATGATCAAACTTATCAGTGTTGGAGGTAAAGAACAGTTTCACCACCGACTCACACGCGATGACATTTGTTTCATTTTTACAGTTTTCCTTTTTGAAATATACATAAACTGCTCTCTG